>JAOTAY010020661.1:0-12050 GCA_025629805.1 Erythroxylum baracoense | reverse complement strand
AGATGTTGGAGGACATGCTGAGAGCACGTGTAATGGAGTTCCAAATAAGCTGGGACCGGCACTTGCCTTTAATAGAATGTGCTTATAACAATAGTTATCAAACAAGTATTGATATGGCACTATATGAGAGAAAGTATAGGACATCTCTATGTCGGGATGAGGTTGGTACAAGCAAAGTCGAAGGAGCTGAATTGATAAAAGTTACCACTCAAAAAGTAAAAGTCATCTAGGAGAAAATGAAAGTTGCCCTGGATCGTTAAAAGAATTATGCATATAAGAGATGACGACCATTAGAATTTGCAGTTGGTGATATAGTTTTCCTTCGGATATCACCATGGAAAGGTATTATTCGATTTCAGAATTGAGGGAAGCAGAACCTTAGATATATCAGACCCTTTCGTATCTTGGAGCTCGTCGGGATTGTGGCGTATAAGTTGGAATTGCCACCAGACTTGGATAGGATCCATAATGTGTTTCATGTCTCAATGCTTAAGAAGTATATACCGGACCCATCTTAAGTTTTGGAGACACCTCCAGTGGAGCTGAGAGAAGACTTGAGTTTTGAGGTGAAAACAATCCAGATTCTGGATCAGCAGATAAAGAGGTTGCGCAGCAAGAAAGTTCCCACAGTTAAAGTTCTTTAGAAGAGCGACAAGGTCGAGGAGATGACATGGGAACCTAAGGATGCTATTAGACATCAGTACCCTCATTTATTTCTATCCTTGACTTTGGAGTTTCAAGGATGAAACTTTTTTTGGGGGGAGGACTTGTAACGCTGGACTCTTTGAGTTCTTTTTGTATTGGTTTGTACTTAGAGATATTACTGTATATTGACATATACATGGTTGAATATGAGTTTTAAAATGTATTTGAATCCTTTCGGTATATATGTCAGTGATATATAATGTTATATGCCCTTATATGAACTTAAAGTTCATAGGTATGCGAAGTCTTGAAGATTTCTGCCACGTAAGCTTCTAAGTGTGTAAAACCGAGTCCATTGGATGGATATGGCCATGGTGGTCAAGTTAAAAGTGTCCTAATGCCTTAGAGGTGATTAGACATGATTTATAGACTTATTGGACACTTAGAAAGCTTAATTGAAAAAATTGACGTACATAAGGGCTTATTTGCAAATTCTTAAAAGTTAAATGTAATTTTTCAATTCTTGGAGGACCAATATGTAATTTTATAAAGTTAAAGGGCTTAATTATTATGTTCAAAAGTTTGAACAGAAAAATGAAAATAAAAGTTTTGGTCATTCTCAAATTTTGGGCTTAATTGCAAATTTAGGAAAAAGTATGGAGGGTATAATGGTAATTTCACATAAGCTAAGGGCAAAAAGTAATTTCACCATGTTTGGTCAAAGAATGGTCAATATTCTAGACCCTTCTTCTTGGTGTGTACGTGCACCACCCCATTTAACATTAAAACACTTTGTTTTAATTAAAAGAAAGGAGAAGAGAGGATGAGGAGAAGAAGTTTCAGCCATCACCCAAGTTTCACTTTTTTTTTAATTCTTCAACCCAAACTAAGGTGTTCCAAGTTAATTTGGAGTCAAGGAACTCAAATCTATCATTATATTTGAGAAATTCTCAAAGTATTTGAAGATATCACTAAAGGAAAGTATAGGTAAATTTTGTGTTATCTCTCTTTACATTATGATTTTGAGTTTAGTGTTAAGATGTGTTGTTCTCCATACTTGAATATGCATGAAACATGGTTTAGATGAATGAATTGAGTCATGAAGAAGTCTTCTTAAGCCAAAACCGAAATGCCTTCTCTTTGGTGAAAGTTTGTGAAATTTTGAATAGCTTTTGAAATTGATGGTTTTAATGAATTATATGATATTAATTGTGTATGTATAATATGAATTGATGGAAAAATGAAGAAGATGTATATTGAATAAGGCTTGGCTGAAATGATAGAGGAAGATATGGACTAATGTAATGAGTGGTATAATTATGATGAATATGGCTTAAATGAAGGGAATTGGATTTAATGGAGGAGTGAAATGTATTATTGTTTAGAAGTGCTTGCTATATAACAAGATAGGAGCATGAATTACTATGATAAAGTTTTGAAAATATTACTTGAAAGTTATGCACATTAGGTGTTTGATAAAATGCCTAAGTGAACTTGGCTTAGGATTTAAGGATTTTAATGGTGTGCATTGGAAAGAGGCTTTCATGTATGCTTAGAGTAAACTTGAATTTTTGCTTAGATTGACGAGTAGTGGCCTAATGTGTTTGGATAAAAATGTGCTTCTTTACATTTTGAAATATGTAAGTATTGGATCAAAGGCATTAAATGCCTTAGAAAATACAAAAGAAAGCTTATGCGAATAATAAGGGAAGTAACCATATGAGAAGCTTAATGGCTGAATCCTATAGCTTAAAAATAGTGATATTGTGTTTTATATACTTATGTGGTAGTCTATAAATATGAGACATATGTTTGAGTAATAAATACATTGTATATTGTATGTATAAAGGCTTAGGAGCTGTGGATCAAGGAAATCGTAATGAGGATTGTTGAAGTCAAGGGAGTATACACTTTTTTTAAGTGAGTTGGGGAAACTATATCTCTTTAATGGGATTAAGACATCCCAAGACATGCATGATGACTAGTATGTGAATTGTGAACCTAGGTAATGCATAGTAGAATTGAATCTCAAATAGATGCCAGTACACGTGTGTATTTAATAAATGACATTGTTTTGAATAACTATTTGCACTTTGAGTGCAACTTACGTTTTTATTACGTATTTTGAGAAATGATATTATTTTCACCAATGCTACACTTGGAGTGTAAAGGACAACACTTTATTATCTGAAACTACAATGTTGAACAACTTTGTACTTAGAGTGCAAAAGATGACTTTTATTGTATGAAATAATGTTTTGGGACTTACATATGTATAATCGAGTCATGTATGGTGCGTGTATGTGTTCTCTTTTGGCTTAGAGCAATAGTAAGGTTCCATTTTATCGGTTGGATCAATAAATAAAGGCATGGTGCCTTACTTGATTTTAGTACTTAATATTTGTATATGATTTTTGTGATTGGTGAGGAAACCATTAGTCAATCATGTGCTAGGCATAATAGATTAAGTGACCCCCGTACCCTTGACGTTAGTATGTAAAAGTCGAGTCTTTATATTGACACCTTTCTACGGGAATTACGGGTGATTGCACACCTAGAAGTCTGGTCACCGATGAGGTCATCACCTAGGGGTCATGATGCTCTTATCGATCGTTGTATGGACTCACCACAGATGAAAGTCCAGCCAACACCAAAAATCGGTGGGTGTGCACACTAGTTTGGCCGACTAGTGGTGACACACATAACTATTTTGGCCTATTCTAAGATTTGGCTTCCCGACGAGATTTAATTTATACATGTGATGTTTTTCTGCCTTTGTGTATATTCACTGGATGAGTGATTGATAGGCTAGGTCTATATAGTTCCTAACCAGTATATGTTTGAGTCATAGGCTAGGCCTGTGTGTTTCTATGTTATGCATGTTCACTTCACAGGTTCTTATATGCATGCTAGATGCGTGAAAAACCCGTCCTCATGTTATCTTGACTGCCTTGGTGTGTACAGGGTTCTGTTTGCGATATATGTTTTTCCTGCTCACTGAGTGTACTCACCCCCTCTGCTTTCCAACCATGCAGGTTAATTTGGTGAGCTTAAAGCTCTGAGTAAATCGTGCGGTCTTTTGACATTTTCGGGGCATCACCGCACGTGGGTAGTCTCTATTTTGTACGTTTGCTGTATAATAGCTCATAATTATGTAGATATGCTTTATGATTGTGTAAATTAACTCTTGATTGTCTTATGGTTTGTAAATGACCTTATGTATTAAATTTTTGTATTGTTGCTGAGATTGCTCATGAGTGGACTTAAAAGTTCAGAAGTTGCAATTAAGTTTTAATGTGAATATAAAAGTGTGTTTAAATTTGATCTATATGTGTTATAATTAAGTTTTGGGATTTTTCAAAATATAGCCATTGTGCTGCCCAAATTTTTTTAAGGATATTCAGTTAGCCTTGTATAGTCGGGTTAAGTGGTGCCATGAGTATCCTTAGCCCAGGTATGCGGCTATTGTCATATGCTCGATGTAGTTCTAGGTTGTGACACAATGTCCTCTGCTCAAAGATAATAAGAAGTACAAAAGAAAATATAAGAAGGAGAAGAAGAACAAAGAGGAAGCACTTGAAGTATTAACTCAAAATGAAAAAAGTTAATAAATAAGTATTTGGAACAAGAGATAGCTCACATGTGCTTTATCACTATAGACAATGTGGAGTTAACATCTAACCCTATTTTATGTGATAGTTATAGTGATTTGACATATGATGAATTAGCTGAAAGTTTAGAAATCATGAGTAAGGAAAGGAAGAAATTATCTTTCAAAATAAAAGAAGTATAAAAATAGTTAAATGCATGCATGAATAAAAATGAAAAGATAAAAAGTGAATTGTATAACATTAAAGGACCAAAAACTGTGATTATTGATGACAATCATAACTTAGGCATAATAAGGCACAATAATGAAATATTGAAAAAGTAAGTAAATTCTCTCAGGAACTCATTGTCCAAGTTTACTAAAGAGAGTGGAAAACTAGAAAACATAATAGGAGCTCAAAATAATTCCAATCATAAGCATGGATATTACCAAAAAAATGAAGCGATATAATAAGATATAAATATAAAAATGAAAGCAATTATAAAACCACATTTGTTAAAGAAAAATATTTACATAGTGAAGGATCATTGCCTAATGTGAACAATAATTATAGAGCATCCACATCTAAGCTTATGCATCTACATTTCACATCCCTTAGGACTAATCCTAAAAACAAGCATCAAGCTTTTATATATGGCTCACAACCGAGGTATAGAGTTCAATACCATCATGGGAAGAATAGGCATAACTTCTACAATAACATGCAAACCTACTCACACCCTTTTAGGCCTTAAAGAAGCACACATCAAGCTTTAGTTCGTGGTAAACATCATATATATAATCATGGTAGCTCATTTCATAACCTAGGAAACCATTTAGCGCCTTTAATATCCAAAGAAAATTTCCTCGTTATGCATACATATATAGTAATGCATTTATGCATCATTATCACTCATATAACATAGAATGCCATTTTTATGGTAAACTTGGACATATTGATAGATTTTTTTTCTTAAACAAAGAATGATAATCAAACCCTTAAAATGTGGGTTGAAAAGAAGAAGAACCTAACAATTAAGGAACCAAGCTTATTTGGATGCCTAAAACACATTGTTAGCTTGTATTTTAGGTTTCTTAAAGAGGAAATGATATGTAGTAAATATGGTAGTTATTGAATTGAGTATTATTTTTGAAGAATTTATTTTTTATGTTGATAAATTTAACCTTCTTGTGTCCAAATGAATGGGTTGTTAAAGCTCTCAAAATTAATTTTGATTCATTAAAATCTTGTAGTATTCATGGAACTAGGTCGAATCTCAAGACAACTAAAAAAACTAGTTTTTAAATTTCAATTAATAAAACAAATGTGGGTTTATAAATAATTAACTAGTAAACTAAATTTAACAAGGAATCAAAAGAAAAAACTACATATTAAAGTGACAAATTCAATGGTACTTAACTCTGATTCAAGGAAAGGATCTTATTTAATTATAACTTTGATCATTGCTCCAAAAAAAATATTTTTTACAATTCAAGCAGTTAATTTGAAACTTATTAGGATAGCCATAATAATTCTCAATTTTTCCTAAATTAATTAGTTTAAATCCAACATTCAAACAAAATTACCATAAATTGATTGGTACGGTAACATTCCATATCAATTAAATGATAACAATAAGCTTAATGAAAAAGACTAAACCTTAAATTAAATATTGAGAGAGCTACAACTATTCGAATTAGTTTTCTTATTTCTCATAAGTTAAATATGCAATTACGAATCATTCTTGACAATTACGAATCACTAAATTTGTAGATAGACTCAGAATAATCAGCATCAAGTTTATTTGTCAGATCAATCAATATTTATTCTCTTGAAATAAAAGAACACAAAACAAGGAATACTTGAATTAAAATAAAAATTTTAGGTTTAAAACAAAAAGCTCACAAGATTACAACTAAAGTTTTAAATCCTCTTGGATTAGAATATTCAGATTTAGCCATTCGTGGCATTAGTACTTCTTTCTCCAGCTAAAAACTAACTTCTTTCAATATTTCAGAGATTATCTTCTAAACAAACCCAAGTTCCTACATAATATGGCTAGAAGTAAGTTTATCAATTGAGCTAAAACTCTTGGAGTGAATCTGGCTTTAGACGTGATTTCATCTTATCTACTGCAACAATTTGTCATTTTTTTTCCAAAATTCTTGACTTTGACAAATAGTACTTCAATTTAATCCAATCTCCACTTATCATCTCTTAAAATAAAACAAATATTAATTCTATTAATTAAGCACGAAAATTAATCTAAAACAAAAGAGATAAGTCTAATTAATAAAATCAAATCACATCTTTTCAAATTCTCCCACATCGGGCACATGCTTGTCCTTAAGCATACATCAATTCAATACATCAATCATTCTCATAACAACCTCTCATCTCCTTTTATGTTTTCCAAAAATATCTCAAAAGCTAATACATATTAAAAGTTTAAGATAAAATAACAATTGAGATAATAAGCACTCATAGGATAAATTTTTCGAATGAAAACATAACATCTCTTCAATTCCATCAAAATCATATGAAACAAGACTTGACACATTCTCATTGATTTCACTCTATACACTTAAAGATTTTGGGGGTCATTATGCTCTCAAATCAAAGTATAGCAAGTTATTTCCATAAGCTTGCCCATGAATCATATCTCCACCACTAACAAAATTGAGTTTAATACATAAATCAAAAGGACTTAATAAAGGTTATAATATGGCTTCCTTAAAGGTATGCCAAAAAGAAGTTTTTGGGTTAAACAAATTGAAGGAAATCATGCAAACTTATCCATGCAATTTTTAACTTAAATTAGTCCAAAATTCACATGATTCAAATAACATCATATTCAATTAACTCATCATTTTTATTTTTTAACAATAATAAAAAAGGAGGTTTCTTTTTTTCGACTATACTTCTCTCCATTCTATAAAATTGAAAATTAAAATAGTGCAACTTGAATCAACTGATTTACATTTTATGGAAATAGTCAAAATCCTATGCAAATAAGTTTTATACAATTCCTTCAATTTGGGAGCTTAAAATTATTAAGGAATTCTGTAAAAAGAAGGGTAAAAATGGCTTGTAACAAGGTTAGCATTCAAGAAAAGAAAGTTAAAGCTCAAATTGGTTCTTTAGGGGTAAAAATTATATAGGTTTTTCTAGGTAAAAAATGGTTATACCTAAGTGTTCATATCATCTCTATGCATAAAGTCACTAAAAATGTGGTCTTAAAGTGTATTCAAAAGCAAGTTCTAGTATAAACAAGCCATGTTTGATAACACTCACTATAAAGAAAAGTATATGAGCACAAATGTGATGAATTGCTCTTAGGCTTAAAAGCTCACATAGGTAACAACATGCATAAAGTCTTGCACTTTTCATTCAATAAAACCAATGAGAAACTTTAAGTAATTTAATATAGAAAACACTAATCATGCTTGCCTATCTCATGCATTAAAACTCAAACAAAAAATGTATCCTAAAGTAAGGATTATTTCTAAATAACAATTAGAAAATTTTAGGCTACCACAAAGAATAATCAATATATGAATCATAATATTCATGAGTTCAAGCATAAATCACAGATATCATCAAATAAAGATAAATATTTATTTTTCCCCCATATATAAATCATACATTGTCCCTAATGTGTGCATAATATGCTCACATTCAACAAAAGTAATCATATAAGATAAGTGAAAGATTAGAAAACTTCCTTAATTTATGAACATCGGAAACATAATGTACTATGGTGAAGGTGGATTTAGAGATGTGTTAAATGTGAATAATAAAAAAAAAGATGGTGTGGATTAGTTGGTGTTTAGATTTTAAGTGCATCTGTATTGTTGGAGCTCTTTGGTGCGTTGATTGCTACCTGCTATGGTGGACGTGTGTTGTGGAGCTGAACGTAATGACTAGTTTGAAGCTTGATGGATAATGATGTATGAACGCATGCTATTTGATATGGTATACACACTATTAGACGCGTACCTCGCCAGTTGGACTCTGATGAAGTTATTGTGGTTAGTTGTTGATGGTGAGTTGTTTGACTATTGCATGGTGGAGCTAGACACATGCACGCAAGTGGAAGCTGTTTGGTGCCTAGTGTGTTATGACTGGAGCTCTTTGGTTTATGGTCTTGTGTGTTGGTGCTATTAGAACTATAAGGTAGTGCATCTGGTTCCTAGTGCTATGTGATGAAGTAGGTTGGTCTAATAGACGTTGCTTATAAACTGTTTGTTAGTGGAGTGCTAAATATTGGTATACTTGGAGATAGGTGACTCATGTAGACGAAACTTGAAAAATTAAAACAAAGTTAGGGTATTATTTTTGTACTTTTTATTTATTATGTTTATTATTATCATTTTAATTTTAGAATATATAGAAAAAATCCAATGTTTTATTTTGATTTATTTTCTATCATAATTTTAGTCTTTTTATTTTTATTTTTATTTTTATTTTTTAAAATCATAAATTCTTTAAAATAAAATAGTTTATTAACACCACAACGCGTGATCTCACCTTATGCATGTTAGTATTTTGGAATTTAAGTGACTTCTTTTTAGAAAGTTGAATTACATAAGGCATGATCATGCTTATGAATTTTAGTATTCTGGAACTTAAGATGATTGATACCTTAACCTGAGTTACATAAGGCATGGTCTCACCTTATGAATTTTAACAATCTAAAATTTTTGGTCTTTTATCTTGAAAGCTGAATTATATAAGGTGTGATCTCACCTAAAATTAATATTTTTTCCTTTACACCAATAAAATAACTACACAAAACAAACAAATTAAACCTATAAATAATTAAAATTAAACTAATAAAAACCATCATGTTTGGGTTGGCTCCTAAATAGCGCAATTGTTTAACATTATTATACTCGATGAGAGTTTTCATTTTTAATCTTCTATGTGTTTGGGAAGTGTCAAATCAATATCCATCATACTTGAAATTGTTATATCCTTATAAAATAGTTTTAATCTATTTCCATTCACCTTGAATATATATCCAATATCTAAACTTCTTATTTCCACTACACCATAAGGAAATATATTAGTAACAACAAAAGGACCAAGTCATCTAAAACGTAAATTACCAGACATAAGCTTTAATCGAGAATTATATAATAATTCTTTCCCACCTCAAATTGCTTCCTCAAAATCATATTTGATTTTCTCTTTATAAATTCTTGAATTTTTGTAAGCATCCAACCTTAATTCCTCTAGTTCTTACAATTGCAATTTCTTTGCTTCTCCATCTTTGTCTAAATCCATATTGAAACATCACACTGTCCAATAGGCTTTATGTTCAATCTCCACATTTAAATGACAAGCTTTACCAAAAATCTATCAATAAAGAGACATTCCCATCGATATTTTGTAGGTTGTATAGTTAGCTCAAAGAGCATCATCTAGACATAAATACCAATCCTTTCTTCCCATATTTATTGTCTTTTCTAAAATAGGTATCACTTCTCTATTCAGAACTTCTTTTTATCCATTAGTTTGCAGATGGTATGCAGTAGCTACTTGATGACGCACTCTATACTTTTTAAGCAAAGTTGCTACTATTTTATTGCAAAAAATGCTCCCTTAGTCATTACTAATGGCTCATAAAACTCTAAATGTATTGAAAATATTAGACTTTATAAAACCTAAATTAGTTATAGAATCATCAGTCTTGGTGGCTTTTGCTATCACCTACTTTGAAACATAATCAACTACTAAGAGTATGTAAGAAAAACCATGAGATGAAGAAAAACGGCTTATAAAATCAAGGCATCGTACGTCAAATATATTTCTATGATATAACATACATATCTTTTAGCATCGATCATAACTTTTACAAAACACATAATCATCTCTAAACAAAATCTCCTAATACAACCACTATCCAAAACTTTTCTACTAGTTTGTTTAGGACCAAAGTGACTACCACATGCATAATTTTGACAAAAAATGCTAAGATAAAATGATGCTTATCCTTTTGCACACAACGTATAATAACTTGATCAGAGCAGAAATTCCACAGATAAGGTTCATCCCAAACATATTATTTTGCATAATTGCTTATCGTTTTCCTCTTAGAGTTACTAATATAGTTAGGCAAAGTTCCAATAACTAAATAATTAATAAGGCATACATACCACAGAACCATACCTTTCATTTGGAACAATTTCTAATTAGGAAAAATTCAGAAATAGGTAAAATATCTTTACCCTTTGCTAACCTACTTAGATGTCTACCACTAAATTTTCTACTCCTTTTTAATCCCTTATTGTTAAATCAAAAATTTGAAGTAGAAAAATCCTTCATATTAACCTTAGTTTAGACTCTTGTTTTGCCAAAAGGTATTTTAATGTTGTATGGTCAGAATATATAATAACTTAGAGTCAAGAAAATATGATCTAATTTTTTAAAAGAAAAAATAATTGTCAAAAGATCCTTCTCAGTTATAGAATAATTACACTGTGCATTATCCAATGTTCTTGAAGTATAATAGATGACATGACTTTGTTTCTTAATCCCCTAGCTTAAAACAACTCCCACTACATAATTGCTAGCATTACACATTATCTTAAATGGTAAATCCTATTTTGGCGGTTGAATAATAAGTGCACTTATCAATAATGTTTTGAGTTTGTCAAAAGCTTCTTGACATTCTTTCTCAAATTCAAATGGAACATCTTTTTGCAATAACTTTTTCAATGGTATATCTTTCAAAAGAACATTAACAATGGTATAGCAATCTTGGAGAAATCTTTAACAAAATTGTGATAAAATCCTACCTGTCTAAGAAAAGATCCAACTTCTCTAGCATTTGTAGGGTAAGGTAAGTTCACAATTAAATCCACTTTTGCCTTATCGACTTCTATTCCCCTAGATGAAATCACATATCCAAAAATAATGCCTTGATTAACCATAAAATGACATTTTTCATAATTCAACATGAAATTTGTTTCAATGCATCTTTTAAAACCCTTAGACAAATGATTTAAGCAATCATTAAATGAATCTCTATAAACAATTAAATAATCCATGAATACTTCAATGCAATTCTCAATATACTCACAAAGAGGTTGTGGAGATTGATCGAGGATAAATAATCCCTTTGGTCAAAAAAGGTGAATGAATACTACATCAAAAGGAAAAACTTGTGGAAAGTAGACCTATTAGAGAATGTTTCCATTATTGTAGAAGCCATTTTCAAAATCAAATGCAGAGTTAGAGCACAAGTTTAAGAAGGTTGGTAATGGAGTTAATAAATTCTTTTGGTAAGATAAATGGCTAGTTGGGGGTCTTTTGGAAAGTGTAACTGATCTGTATCCATTAAAAGACATTATTCATAAAAATAAAATGTTAAAATGGCTCTAAATCACAAAACTGTCATATTATCTAGAGTTTTTGCTTCTAGCCTATCAAATGAAATTAACAACCTAGTCTTGAATGATAATATGGAGGATATAAACTAATGGCCACCTTCCACTAAAGGAAACTTTACTATCATATCGTGTAGAAAACTTTTATAAAAGACTATCAGTTATGTTCCATGACATGATATAGTATAGTGCAATCTTATACTTCTTAAAGCTTCTACAACATTATATAGAGCCATTAAAAATAGATTACCCACTATTAATAAACTAAACAAGGTTTCACCTATCAATAATTGGTGTGTCCTATGTAAAGTCATCAAGAGAATGCAACTCATTTGTTTTTAAGTTGTAACATCCCGTTCTCACATAACGGGTCGGATCAGGGAAACGGGTCTACGAGGAGACCAATTAGAGAAGTTAGGAC
>JAOTAY010020660.1:0-34516 GCA_025629805.1 Erythroxylum baracoense | reverse complement strand
TCAATTGTGGTTGGGAATAAAATTGTTAGTTATGTGATGGCTTTTGGATGGGTTTTCTTTAAGTAAATTTTTTTAATTGGAGTTTTGTATGTATGGTTTATGTCATTAGTTTCGGGTCTTATGATATTGTGTAAGGTGTATATTGACAGTAGAGAGAAAAATGGGATGAAAATGTGTTATGAATCTTTAATGAATAAACTATAATGATCTAGGCATAATTAGACAAAATTTCTTCATGAAATTGTAGCTCTTTCTTTTAGCTTTCTAATGACATAAAGTTTATAATTTTTGAACTTCGGGATTGAAAGTTATGATGATTTGAAATTGGTGTGTGCATTAGGGTTGCACGATCGTGCACATGCACGATCGTGACAACCCCTTTATTTTGGGAAGGTCGCGATCATGCACGCCCGTGCATTTTTAGGGTAAACCTTACATTTCTCTTTTTTTTGTTTGTTTGTTTATTTGTTTTTACTCCCACCAAGAATTTAATTCTTTTTATCTTGATGTTAATTTTTTATATATACTTTTATTTTAAAAAGTCCCCCAATTTTGGCATCTTGTTGTCGTGAAATAAGAACCGAGACCCGAGGCTAGCATTTTTGGTATCAAAGCCCATGATTTCTAAGGATTTCTAGGCTTAGAATATGTTATACTATGAAATATATGATGTGTGATAAAGTGTTTGTATTGCTAAGTTACTTGTTTGCACTGTCGAGTTTATTGAATGCATTAAGTGACATGTATAGATGTAGGAAATAAGATTAAAATGGAAAGTAAGATTAAGGATAATATTTAGATTAAAGGAGTAAAATGCCACCTCGTGGAAGAACACGAGAAGTTTTGCAAGGCTCTGCTGCATCTGATTCCCCACCATTAGAGCAGGGTACTAATGAGTATAAAATTCCAATAATTGCAACCGCATAAGTCATATGTATGAACTTTCGTTAAGAGTTTGAGCTATTAGAAACAATGAGAAGAATGGTGATTTGTCAGACTGTAAGACAATGAAAGTTTGTGGATATCTAAAAATAAGAAATACAACGTAGTCCGATATGTTAGACATAGATTTTGTATTTATGGTTATGTCAGCGAATATGGTAACGAAATTTTGTTGTGGATATGTACTTGAATTGATATGGATGTGAATATATTTTCATGAATTGACTGAGAAAGAAATAAAGAAATAGGTAGAAATGACAATATTTAAAATGTACAAGTAGGGTTGTTTAGAATCAATTACGATTGAAGTATCATTAGCATGAGATATTAGTTGGTGACCTGTCGAAAATACATTTTTATATAAGATGTAATGATCTTGATGGTACATACCAAAATATAAGAGTAAATGAATATGCCTTTTATTTCATTGAGCTTTATTATAAAGAATATTCTGATCATGTAAAGTGTGAGAGTAATTGAATTTATTGAAATATCATAAACAGTTGAAATTGATCTTATTGAGGAATTAAGAATGGTTGAAACAGCAATGATGAATATAGTTGATGATAAAGATTATAGAAACAGTGTAGATGATTAAGGTGAGAAACGTTCTTGTGATAGAGATGTTTTATCGAATCATATCACGTAAATTAAATGTTCCATTTTTAGGAATGAATGACTATTAAACAATTCAGAACTATTGGAGTTAGTTACACATAGGACTCAGGCATAAGAAGTTGAATATGCTATAGAGAGTGCATGAATTTTGTTTAATGTAAAGTAGGCTACCTATATTATTAGGTTCATGAATTTGAGGTGATGTTGTTGTTATTATTAAAGGAATTTAGGTATGATAAAATTGAAATGTGAGAGCAGTTGTATATGATAAATGCAAGTGAATGATTGCATATGACGTGAAAATTATTCTGTAGTAGAATCTGTGCGAATCAAGAAAAATAGAAGAGTTAAGTGGATCAACGCTGAAGAGATATGGAATGGCAAGTAAAAGATAAAAGTGTTTTGAGAGTATCATATTACCTTGACAAGGTGTGTTGAAGTTTGGTAAAAAGGGAAGTGAAATTGCGAGAAACCTAAGATATATTGAGGAACCAGTTAAGATAGTAGGTTATTTGAATAAGCAAAAAAAAAATTGAGCGATTCTGCTAGATATAGTCATTTGGAAGAAATCATTCGAGTGAAGAAGCTACTCGGGAGACTGAGGAAAACATAAGACAGGATTATCCCCATTTGTTTGATCACTTAGGTGAGAATTTCAAGGATGAAATTCTTTAAGGGGGAGAATTGTTGGACCTCGAACTTTTCTTAAAAGTTAGAATTATTAAATGAGAATTTGTTAGCGTTTAGTCAGGAATAAAAATCAGAATTCTTGAATTAGAAATTTATGGAGTTTATTTATGAATATTTTTAATTTCATATGATTGCATGGATTAAATGGAAGTGTTAAAATAAAGTAAGGAGTTAGTAGGAATTAAATTAAATATGGAAGGGTAAGTTTTGAAGATTAAAAGTTTGTTTTAAAGAAATAAGAAAAGAAGAGAAGAGAGTCGTGCATAGTAAGAAAGAAAAATAGAGAAAGTCGTAGAAGAAATTAGAAGAAGAGAAGGAGAAACCGAAGCAAGGAAAGAAAGAAAAAGGGTTCAGCTGAAAATTTTTAGGTATTCCCTATCTTTTCTTTTTGCTTTAGTAGATGAAGAAACTAGTGAAAGTAGGTTTTAGGTTGAAAATGAAGAGAGAAAGAAGAGAATCGAGATTCTCTTTCTCTTAGATTTTTATGAACTTTTAACTATATCTTAGTTCTTCTAGTTTAGATAAACTAAGAGTCGATTAAGTCTAAGCTCATTTTTGGATAATAGAGCTTTAGGGAAGTTCTATTCGTATATATTGTTTGAGTGAAAAATATGTTTGTTTCAAGGAAATTGAGAAAGTCGAGGGCATGAGCAAGAGGAAAGACAAACTTGAGCTTGGAGTTACAAGTAAATAGGTGGGTAATATGTTTATAGTTTTTGTGATGATGGGCTGTATTATTTGATTTTGTGTGTATAAATGTTTGTCATGAATCAATGTGAATGTGGGAAAAATGTTATGTGAATTTAATGTCATGTATGCTATGCAAGAATTCTTCTGCTATGATGTTAATGAAAAACAAAAAAATGTAAGAAGTATGAAAGTCTGATTATGATATGAAATATTATAAGCATTGGAAATTTACTTGTGTAGGCAAGAGAGATACCATTCTATTCATCACATGCACGTTGACCTAAAGCCTTATCCCGGCTACCCACTTGTGGCATATGAGCTCCAAAAACTAAACTCATTCTGTTTATAGTGTAAATTTCGGTTTCGCCATTTTGTTTTATGGGATTCTCTCGAGCCATTATGTTTGTGCATTGCATCTGGATTTGTTGGATATGGAGCATAATTGAGTGGTATTTTGTGATGATTAAATGAAAATTATGATCTGATTTGTGTGGTGATGTATTTATGTCTATATATATTCTTAAAATTTAGAATGTGGATAGTGTGATCTGCTAAGTCTAAAATGCAATATATATATATATATATATATATATATATTACATATTAAAAATCATTTCAGTAGCATATTACAAAACAATTAAGAATGCTCATGCTTGATAGGCTTTTAGAGTACCAAAAGTTTTTGAACTAGCTTAATTATAAAAGAATGAAATCTTGGAGTTGCCAAATCTTTGCAAGGATTCAATAATGATCTGCTTTTTTTCACCTGAGGAGTGGAAAAATAATGGGGTGAGTTGCGATGCTCAGTGGCTAATATGTTTATGGCCAGCAATAACAAACCACACACACACAATCAAGTACATATATATATATATACACACACACACACACACACACAAAAGAGAATTTCTAAAGTTCTCACTGTCATATATATATATATATATGACAGTGAGAACTGCAGAAATTCTCTTTTGTATATGTTCAGAATTTCTTCTTTGTTAAGTTATCATTGTGTTGGGAATAAAATTGTTAGATGTTTAAAGGCCTTGGATAAATTTTTCTGAAGTAATGGGTTAAGTTGGGAGTTTTGTATGTATAGTTTTAATTGTTGGATTTGGGTCTTTTGAAATGTATAGAAGTTATACATATTGATAGTAGAGAGAAAAGAGGAAAAATGTAATAAAAATGTGTTCTGAAACTTCAACAAAAAAACTGTATTGATTTAGGCAGAATTAGACAAAATTATTTTCATGAAAGATTTATATCATTTTCTTAGCTTTCGAACGACATAAAGTTTGAAATTTTTGGACTTTCGAGCAGAAATTTATGATAAATTGAAGTTGGTGTGTGCAGCAGTGGACACGATCGCGACGAACCCCGTTTGTCATTAAAATCGCAATCGTGCACATGCACGATCGCAACAATCTATGATTGTTCACTAAAAGTCGCGACATCCTCTTCTCATGCCCGTGAGAATTCAAAATTCATACTCGTGACTTTTTCCATTTCTTCTTTTCTGTTTATTTCCTTTATTCAAAACCGAATTATTTTTATGTCTATTTTATTTTATGCTATTTTATTTTAATTGGTTTTGTATTTATTTTTACTCCCACTATGAATTTATTTTTATCTTTATCGTATATTTATTTATTTTAAAAATCCCCTAATTTTGATGCCTTGTCGCCACAAAATAAGGACCGAGACCCGGGGCCAACACTCTTGATCGACAATGCTAAAATTGACAAGATCATGGCCTCTAAACACATATTTATATAAGTACTTAACAAGCTTAATAATGGAACAAATTTCAACATTTATGTGGCAATTAATGAGCAGTAAGAGGTACGAATTATAAGGAACCACCCATTTATTATCAACCTCATATCTACAAATCTTGACTTTTTAGCCATCATCTCTTCATCTATAATATGGATAACTGTCTTCACCATGAGCAGTAAAAGGAGCAAAATTTTTAGGGTAATGGTTCTTGTACACACCATTTCTTATGCACAGGTAATCTTTATTCATAAGACCACAAGAACCATGAATCATATACTTAATGACAAGAGAATATAACCACAAATTTTGATTAGGATCTGGTATTTCAGCGGATATGATCTGCTCATAAGAATCTGGATTTAGTAATTTAGAATGCGGCTTAAGTATCAGCAATAAATGAGCATGAGGGAATCCACGTGTTTGAAACTCAATAATATAAACACATGCGGAAACGTCTCTAAAGATTTAGTTTTTTTATTAGCTCATTTTTAAGAATTTCAAATTAGCTCTAAAAACTCTAGCCAATAAATCAGGCCTATCTTGTGGCTTTTCATGAAAGTTAAGGTGATCTTGAATCTCTCTCTACATAGGGTTACAAGTCATGGTGAGGAAAATATATGGTTTACCATACTTTTGTACTAGAGCCATTGCATCAAGATAATGTCGTTTCATGTCCCTCGGACCACTGACAAATGAAGCTGGGAGGATAACTTGACGACCAATTCTATAACCTTTTGTTTGACCAATGGTAATAATGTCTAAAACACCTTGCAGTATCTCTGTCCTTATCTCATTTTGTCTTTTTCTATGGAAATCAACTCTAGATGTTTCAATCTCTATATAACCTCCCACAACAAATTATTGAAGCAACCTTAAGCTATAAAGTAGCATAGATTCATCATGTTCTCTTATTTGGAGCCTATAACAATAATATTCTCTAGAAAAAATAGTACAATCTTCATAGTATTCTTGATCAGCAACTAATAATTAAACAAATAAATTCGATAAATAAAATGGTAACATCAGACAATATTGTAAAATCAAAAAAGGAAAAGACAAACTTGCCTGTATTTTCCATAGTGAACAATTCAGATGGATCAGTAAAAGAGTTGAAATTAACATCACATCCTTCATTTGAAACATTGCTTATGTTTTTCTTTGAAATCAAGCACTTAATTATGCGATGCCATCCAGATTCACCACGAGGAAATAAACGAGGATATTGAAGGGCATCATAACATGCATAGTAAGACCGGTTTCTATAACTTGTGCCAAAGTGAGTATAGACTTGGATGTGAGGTCATTTATCAGGGGACGGTTGGTTCGCACAGGAGAATAGTAATAGGAATGAGAATGAATATAGTGAGGAATGATAATAAATATTATCATTATAGTTATGATGGTTGGTTAAAAGGAAGAAATGATTACTATTTTCTTATGGTAAATCAGTGAATTTATAAATAAATAAAGGTATGTACAATCGAGAGATTGGCGAAGATGCCAATCTCTTATCTATAACAAAAGAAACCTAACATGTGAGCATGGGGAACCATATAATTGTTATTCATGACTACACAACCATAATAGCAACCTAAAACATAGGAACCCACAAGATGACCATAACAAGGATGACCTTACCAAAATTACAATAATTCCTTACAGTAGGTTCTGTACCCTAAACTAATCAAGACTACCTTCTAACCCATAATCAGAGAGATACATAACAGGTTAGAATTCATTGCATTTTTAGATCACATTGTTATCTTGTTTGTAAAGAATTACCGAAGTACTAAGGAAGGAGAGATAGATCAACTCTCATCCAACCTCCTTTGTATATCCGATCTAATCCTCCACCTTTTAAGACAACAATCAGGGGTTAGGGCTCTCCTACTGATGAGTTGCCCAAGGAGTGAATCGTTGAAGCTTGTGACACCATACATTCTTCAAGACTTTTTGGAGATTGAGGCATTTCTGCATAATCCTCTCTTGCCTGATGCTTGCATTCAATGTATCCTCCTACCAAGCTTACACGGCTTTACCACTTCTGTTCTTGTCTTTTTGATAAACAACCTATCTCTTAGCAGGTAAATGGAAATGATTACTATTACCATTTACAGTGATTGGTTTGTAAAATATATTGAGAAATAAAAATTTGTTATATTTTAAATAAATAAATAATTAAATATATTTTCGTTAATTATATTGTAATTTATTATATTTTAATTAATTACAATATTTTAATTAATGAATGAGTTATATTTTAATTAATTATATTGTAGGTAATTAATTAATAATAATATTTTAATTAATAATATTGTAATTAATTATATTTTAATTAATTACAATATTTTAATTAGTTATATTTTAATTAATTATATTGTAATTAATTAATTATTTATATTTTAATTAATTAAATAATTATATTCTAATTAATTAAATAATTATATTGTAATTAATTAATTATATTTTAATTATTTAATTAATTATATTTTAATTAATTAAATTATTTCAATTAATTATATTTTAATTAATTATAATATTTAAATTAATGAATAAATTATATTTTGATTACTTATATTGTAATTAATTAATTATATTTTAATTAATCATAATGTAATTAATTAATTAATTATTTTATTTTATTCAATTATATTGCAATTAATTATATTTTAATTAATTAATTAATTATATTTTTATAAAAAGAGCCACTATTAAGGAATGATCTTCATTTCTATACTAAATGGAGGGTATGGAGGATTCCCCAAAAGTGAGATATCAAACTATTGCCCCTATAATGATAATCAACAACCAACCACTCACTTTTCATTCCTTACTCATTAATGGTTAACCCCTTCCCAAACCCATTAACCAAGCACCCCCTAATATAATTAAATCTTAAAATGTAAAATATTATAATGTAAATTGATACTATAATTATTTTAAATATTTGTAAAAGGTTAAGATTAAAATTTTTTAAAAATTTGCAAATTTATATAAAATATATTAATTTATAAATTATTCATAAAATTTAAATAAGTAATTGACAAAATTAAATTTTAATTTTAAGATTGAAATAAATATTAATAATAATTTATTATTAGACTAAAGTTAATTGTGAATCTCTTTAGGTTTTTTTAATAATATAAATAATTCTTTATCATAATCCCATAATAATTATCATATTTATAAAACTTATATTAAATACTTATTTCAATTTTGTAAACTTTTAAACAAATTGCGATGCAAAAGAATAGAAGCCATTGTGATAGCAAATTAGCCCACAAAGCTAGTACGTTTTGGGCTCGGTTCAATATATTAATCTAATATCAATTTTTCTTAAATTCTTATTTTCAAATATTTAAAATTAACGACGTAGTTCACTTAAAATTTTTTGTTATCACAATTTATAATTTTAATTCCACAATTGCCATTTTTATTAATATTATTTAACTTGCTTTCAACAAATAAAAAACTAAATCATTAGAAATAGTTTATTTGCTTAAAACTAAATCACGCATTGTAAAAATAATTAGTCGAACTCTTAACCTCACTTAAGCGAACACGACTCCTTATCATTGGACTTCGGTTCTGGGGGTTGATCACAATAATTTATTTCATTGGTGATGATTATCATATCATTGTCCGTTCAAGATTTAAATAATCCATGCAAAGTCCAAGAACAGGAATCTCTTAAGTTTCGACTTTCGAGATAGAAGTATCTCCGGAATAAGAAACGGCACCGTATTAAAGGACTCTAATGGTATTCCGAACCGAGGCTGTTCATGTAGAACAAGTGAAAAATCTAAGCAAAAGTTAAAAGTTGCCTCGTAATATACTTTGTAAAGTCTAATTCTCCGTACCATTATTTATAATATTATATTATATTTTAATGTTTTTAAAATTAGTTCTCAACAAAATTATAAATTTAACATATAAATTATAAAATTAATCAATAAAATAATTTAAATTTATTAAAAACTATTTAAAAAATATTTAATTTTTAAATATTAAGTGAGATATAATTTTAATTTAATCTTGTATAAAAATATAATTAAGTTTGAAATAATAATATTATTATTAAATACAATAGGTGTTATTTTAAATAATAACAATATCTAGTAAAAATTTCACTAACAAGAGGGGTATAAAGAGATTCAATATTACCCAGCCTTACTCCACACTAGTAAAAAAGTTATTTCTAAATGATCCACAGTTTCTTGGTCCTTTGCCTTAGGATTAGTCAGTTTTATTTCTTGATAGCTACAAGGGCTTTAATTGAATAACTAAATAAAATAGATAAACCCTTCTCTTCGTCTCAGGTCGACGAGTCTTCTCAATTAGAAGATCCCCTATATGGATAATACACATTCTAATTGATCGGGCCTAATTCGAATTGTTTTTTTCCGAAGCAAAGATAATTAACGCAAACATTTGTGAGAATCCAATACTCCAAAAACCTAAGGATTCTTCTGTAAGATTCGTCCACGGAGGGTAAGTCAGGGCCTAAGATCAGGCCGAAAGGCGTACTTGATGGACAACAGGTGAATATGTATTTCACCGCTCCACCGAAAATTTCCTCTACCCTTATCGTACTTCGACTTGGCAATTTTCATCGCCTGTCCAGAGATTTAAAAAGCCACCTTCAGGGAAATGGTAATAACAATAATAGTAATAATAAAGAAGACGTCGATATGCAAATAATAATAATTAATTACATCTTTAAGAGATAAGTAATACTTATTTATAAGTTTAAACAAAATAAAAGAACTATAAAAACTCTCTGCGCAAAATAGATATTATTTTAATAATATTAAAGTGAAATATTTAAAATTGTTTAAATATTAAAAAATAAATTAAACCTCACAACCAAATTTTACTTGTTATATGCATGCGAAGAAAAATATTATTCATTATTCATTTTCTTGTTCACTTTCTCAAAACTTTCAACGTCCGTACAAGTAACTTTCCCTCTTCAATCGTTGTTAGCTTAGATCTGAGTCTCCCTCTCTCGATCCGGTATTTTTCTGTTTCACTTGTTATTTTTCTCAATTTTTAATTTAAAATATATATCTCTCGTTTTCTTTTTTTAATTTTTAATCCAAAGAGAGATTTCTCGCAGAAGTTAGTTTGATTTTGTTCTGTTTGTTTACAGTGAATCTTCCAGATGGCTGCTCCACCGGCGAGAGCTCGCGCTGATTACGATTATCTCATAAAGCTTCTCCTGATCGGGGATAGCGGTACGGTTTTTGTTTCCGACTTCATTTCGTGATAGGCAAATGCGATCTTCCCATTCCCTTGCGTGTGAATCCTGTTTTGTTCTTGGTGAAAGGTTCGATCGTATAGAGATATGGCCTTGGATGTCTTTGTTTGTCCTGGATCTTGCTTATAGAGTCGTGCATGTAACTTGCATTTGGATTGGTTAGCGGTGTAATGGTTGAATTTTTGGGAGTTACAGCTTTTTGAGCTTTGGTTTGACTTGTTTTTCGCGGTAGTCTTTTAATATTGTTGTTGAGCTGTAAAACAATGTCGATTTAGAGGAAAAAAAGGGAGAAATTTTTGTGAAGGAGATGTAGTTCTAGAATGGTGTGATGACTTGTGGTCATTGTTTTGGGAAAAAGTTATTCTAGCAATGGATGGCACACACTGTCAGAGAGTTCAAGTGTGGAAGTTATTGAGAAACTGATTTGGTCTCTGAATAAATTCCAGGTGAATTGGCTCAGATCTGTGCTTGTGTATACTAGTTGTTAGCGTTCGAATCTAAAGGAGAACAGCAGAATGGATGCTAAAGAACTGTAGGCTTTGATTAGTTATGCTATAGATGATTTTTCGAGTAGCATGTTTTGTTATCTAATGTTTAGAACCTTTGTGATTGAGGGATATAATTGTCACCAGTGTTTTTGGGCTGAAATTACAGGTGTGGGTAAGAGTTGCCTTCTGCTGCGCTTCTCAGATGGCTCCTTCACCACTAGTTTCATTACAACCATTGGGTAGGTAATTGTTGAATAATGATACACAATGGACTTGTCTGTTTTTCATGTGTAATAAAAATCTGATCTGTAAAGGTTTTATATTCTTACAGTATTGATTTTAAGATAAGGACAATTGAACTTGATGGAAAACGAATCAAACTGCAAATCTGGGATACTGCTGGTCAAGAGCGTTTTCGAACAATTACAACTGGTTAGTATTGATCTCTGTTCTTGCTTTGTGAGGCTGGTTTTTATTTATTACTTTTGCAGATAAGATTTTATGGAGAAGTGTCTAGCTCCATCAAGTTGTATATATTAAGAAAAATTCATACAGTGGGATAAACAAATACTTCTACTCTCTTATATGTTCCTGTACGACTTTTTCAATATACGAATTCAATTGGGGAAATTTATGGCAGGACATGGTTTTGACTCTCTTCTGAATCAATTATTAACTACGATCACTTCCATTCATAGAGCATTTAGTTCAAGTTAGATAAATGAAGTTGTGAGACATAACTCGACTAATAACATGGTTGTTTGGATGGTTGCTTTATTGAAAAAAAATTTGGCTACTGTAGAAGAGGAAATGGAGTTTGCTTGATGATTTTTTGAATTGGTTCCAGTGGAATATCTCCAATGGCTTAATAATTAGGGATCATTTTATTTATTTTAGATACATATTAGGACTATCTAGTTGCATTTGCAGGTCCAGATCATTTTGGATACCTGTATAAATCACATTTTTATCCCTGCAAGTTTTGCACACTGTGCTTCACAGGTTCTCAACCAACAATAACACAGATACTGGATTTTCCTGTTAGAGGCAGAAGAAATAAACCAAGTCACCTTGATGACCTGCCAAGTTTATTGGTCTTTCACTATGGATGAAGCAGAAAGGTCACTTTGACCCTTCTCAAGCAAATATAGGCTTTCATAAGGGGATATTTTGATCATGATAATTATAGAAATAAGTTTCTGAGAACTGTTTTCTGATGGTTTCAAAAGAGTTAAGGCTTTTATCTAGCAATTGTTTTCTATAGTTTGGACTAATTGCATCTGTTTTCTCACTAGTCAAATAATGATGATGAGAACACCTGGTTCAGTAAACAACATGGCATGTTTGGCCTACTGATGAGCTTGCACATAACGTTCTTTTATTTCTTGAGATGGTAGTTCTAAATCTTTGGCGAAGTTTTTTTTTTTTTTTCATTATTCTTTTCTTACAATTTCTAGTATATGTACTTCTATGAATGTATTTGAGGCGTGTAGTTGATATTATGCACATATATTGTCACCTTAGTGTCGAAAGTTTTCATTAATTTGATGGTTCAGAAATTGGGGTTTACCTCTTCTACCTTTCAGCTACCTTGTAATGTATTTCCTAATGTTGTACTATATTTTCTTATATTTTCTCCCGGATTCTTCTCTGTTTCAGCTTACTATCGTGGAGCCATGGGCATTTTGCTTGTGTATGATGTCACAGATGAGTCTTCTTTTAATAGTAATAACTTACCAGACTCTTTATCTTTTGTGGTTTTATTTTCTCTGATCTTCAATCATTTTCTTGATAGATTTTCTGTAACCATTGCCATTTGCTTATTGACATCATCAGTGATTACTTTCATTTGACTCTTAGAATGTCTAAGATCTTTGGTTGTGAAAAAAAGTTAATTCTTTTATTTCTCCTTGTTATATTTTCTTCAGTATAATTAACTTTTACCTTTTGTTAGACATCAGGAATTGGATTCGTAATATTGAACAGCATGCTTCTGATAATGTCAACAAGATTCTAGTGGGCAACAAAGCAGACATGGATGAAAGCAAAAGGGTCAGCTATCTGTCTCACTTTGTTCTGGTTGTGCATTTGTTTCTGTTTATATTTGTTTTGTCACCAATGTGAATTTACTTGACAAGATTTTTCTTTAGGCTGTTCCAACCTCAAAGGGCCAAGCTCTTGCAGATGAGTATGGCATAAAGTTCTTTGAGACTGTATGTAAAATTTGATGCTTAATTACTTCGATTGTAGTTGATTCCATGCGCTAAGGATTCTGTTAATTGCAGAGTGCAAAAACTAACTTGAACGTGGAGGAGGTTTTCTTTTCAATAGCTAGAGATATCAAGCAAAGACTTGCAGATACTGACTCAAAAGCTGAGGTACCAAGTCACTAAAACTATTTTCGCAAGATGCCCTTCTTGATAAATTTTCTCAAATGCCAAATACCGATATTCTTTTGAATAATCTACAGTTAATTAGCTGCCCTTTCAATTGTCCTATATTTCTTTTTATCGTGTTTTCATTATTGATTCTCATCCCGTTCACGGAATCATTATACTTTTAAATGCTGTAGCCCCAAACGATAAAAATCAACCAACCAGACCAGGCAGGAGCAGCTGGCCAAACTGCACAAAAATCAGCTTGCTGTGGTTCTTAAAGATGCCAAGTTGAAGAAGCATACGGACACATTCCTGAGCATGTTGGTGAACACTAATTTTGCCAGAACTTTGTGATTGATGCTTGTATTGTTTTACATAATCATTATTTTACAACTCCCGGTACATTTCCTGTGACTTTATGAGAAATTAATGTCCTTATTAGATCAATTTCCCCTAATCTATTCGTCATGTTTGAAACACTAGCGTCTAATGCAGCCTCTTATTCTGATTTGTGATACTTTAGTTGCTTGTCTCTTAACTTCTTTTGAACGTTTCTTCCTGAAATAGATGATGATGAGGAAATGACAGATTGAATTTACAAACTATTGCTGCTCAAGTTGAAACCGTGCACAAATGCTATCCTTATTATATGGTATAGCAAGAAGGAAACATATCCTCTGTTCCTATAAATCAATTCTTACTTTATTCTATTAAATTTTATTTACATATTTATTAACTGGCACAGGATTGAAATATCGTATAAACAGTCATGTCAAGCAAGAAAGGCAATACAAAGCACACTGAGTACAGACAAACCAGTGGGTGTTAAGGAAAAACAAAAAGAAGAAAAGGAGGTAAAAGACTAAATGGCACATTAATCCTAAAAGTCAACTATGCATCTTAAAAAAAATTCCATAGAAAGGGCTTAGCTTTTAACCTACTTAGGAATAATAAATATTCCATCAAATGGCTTAGCTTTTATGTAGTTTTCTAATACCTAAAAGGTGATTTAATCCAACAACCCAATTGAGAAATGATAAAACTTTCTTTTTTGTATTTTATCAGTTATTTTATTAAATTATATTACAAAATTTCAAGTTGTATATAGTTGATCAAAATACTAATAAAATATGAAGTTAACTTTTGTGAATTAAAAAAAATATTTTCAAGTTTAAATATTTCGAGAAATAAACATATCTTAAAAACTTATTATGTTCCGAATAAAATTATTGAGTTAAAATTTAAAATGAATTATAATTATAATTAAAATATATTTTGATTGTATAAATTAAAGAATTATTTTATAATCTTAAAAAAAATCTAAAATAGTATCCATTGTTGATAGTATCAAAATGATTAAAAGTGTTATTTGCACCATAACATAACCAATACAGCTTAGGATTTAACTTCAGTTTGGAACATAGAAGTGAGTAAATAGTGCATGTAAAGACAATTATCCTTTAGATGTCAAATAGGTTTAACCAACCTTTACTTGAACCATGTTCTTATTGGTTGATTACCCATTTGCATTGATTCAAGTCTACACTAAGAGACCATATGCCTATGAGTGGCATCTTCACCAGGTTACCATCACACAAGTAAATGTAATCCACGTTGGTTAGGTTCAGGAATCAAGACATTATTAGAAGCAGGAACCATCTGCTCTGAAACAGAACACAGTTGTTTTCCACGTTGGCTGGGTAAGGAACCAAGCATTCTAGAGGCTGTAGAGTTAGTGGGATTTGCAGAAAGTAGGTGGAGATGATAGTGCAAACACTACTAAAGTTTAGTTAAAGCATAACAGAACAAATTACGAAGGCTTTAACGCAAAGATGGATTTAGAAATTGCTATCCACTGAAATCTTGACCTCGACTGGTCTTTTTTTAAGAAAATTACCACTATAAAAAAGTTAAAATTAGATGGTTACAGATTTCTCAAGTATTTTATTAAACAGTCTTGACCTCGACTGGTCTTTTTTTAAGAAAATTACCACTATAAAAAAGTTAAAATGGATGGTTGCAGATTTCTCAAGTATTTTATTAAACAGTAAAATCCACAATCATTAAATTTTTAACCATTAAAAAAAAATTTCACAAATGCACCTAATAATTTATAAATTTGGTCTACTTGAATCCAACTAGTAACTCAAAATGTACCTACCCTTTACACAAAAATAAGTTAAAATTAGATTTGAAAAGAATGAGTTACATAATTTTTAAAGTATTTTATTAAATTGTATAATTCATACTTATTAATTTTTTTATCATTTTAAATAAATTTCACATATATGCGTAATAATTTATAAATTAAGAGTGCGTGAATTGAACTAGTCATAAAAAGTTGAAGTGTACCTACCCTTCACATAAAAATTTTATTGAATCACTAATTGGAGAACCAGTTTCCATAGTATTTACCAGCAATGTAAGTATTACCAAGAAATAAGAATTCAATAGTCTCTAAGGATAAGATTGTAGATTCTAAATTTAACGTTATTGTTGTTAAGTGTGCAATTCATAGCCACATACATATAGTCCATTAGATTGAGAGACATTAGTGTATAGAGGTTGATTAAGTACTTATTGGGAAGTTCTGTTTTGCAACCTCCGAGAATGAGAAGTAAAGAAGAAGCACACACACTATCAAGAAATGCAATCCTACAAAGCAAATATTCTAAGATCAATTCATAAAATAATAAGAAAAAGCAAAATTCCATATCTCCTAATGTGCAAAATGAATCGAATGCTTGTATGTTTAATGCACTGACGTCTAAAAACTATTTGTTTTGCCTTTTCACTTTCCCAAAGGTCCTTTCTGAATGCTAACTGAGTTCTGTTACACCTGGTGGGATCCATTTCACATCTCCTGGTGGTATGGCTTCTTTATATATTAAGGTCAGAATTAGATGACAATGCATGTGCTCTTGAACTTTGGTTCTTGCTTTTTCGATAATTTCAAGTTGGAAGATCAAGCATTAAGTGAGAACTAAAGATGATGAATTTAGCAGAACGTTTTGAGAGATCAAAACCCTTCATTGGTGTTATATTCATGCAAGTTGGTCTTGCAGGAATGGACGTCCTGTCCAAAGCTGCATTAAATCAGGGTATGAGCAATTATGTGTTTGTGGTCTATCGTCACGCTGTTGCAACTATTGTCTTTGGTCCTTTTGCAGTAATTCTTGATAGGTAGAGACTCTCTTCTCTTCCATTCCTATATGCTCACCTAGCTTAACATCTAGGTATAAGAAAAAATGACCTACATGTTTTGTTGTATGTAACAGGAAAGTAAGGCCAAAGATGACAGTCTCAACCTTCATCAAGATACTGTTGCTTAGTTTACTAGAGTAAGTTCCTGAATTAGAAAGCAAAATCTTGTCTTTATTCCACTCAATTACTGATTCTGAAATGCTAAAATCTTCATATCGGCAGGCCAGTTATCGACCAAAACATGTATTTTCTAGGAATGAAGAATACAACAGCAACATTTGCAGCAGCTGTGATCAATATTCTTCCAGCCATTACCTTTGTAATGGCTTGCATTGTTAGGTAAATAAAAAGTCATAATCAGGATTTGATTCATATAATCCCTGAAAGCAATAACTTCTAATGTAATTATTCTTCTGACCAAGGTCGTCTTTCTACCTAGGCTTGAGAAAGTAAACATTAGATCTATCCACAGCCAAGCTAAGGTGGCAGGGACTATAGCAACAGTTGCAGGAGCTATGATCATGACGTTAATAAGAGGTCCACTGATTGATTTGTTCTGGACTGGAGGAAAACAGTATGCAGGAAGCCATAGTGGAGAGACAAATCTCCATAACTCAATCAAAGGCACTTTGATGATCACCACTGGGTCGTTTAGCTGGGCATCTTTCATGATTTTGCAAGTGAGTGACTCATTGAGTTGATTTTACACAAAATCTGCAGATAAATGAGTCCAACTGTAACTATTTGTTCTCCTTTTTCTTCATTCCTCCACAGGCAATAACACTAAAAACATACCCTTGTGAGTTATCTCTCACAGCATGGATATGTCTCTTTGGAACAATTGAAGGCTCAATAGTGGCATTAATAATGGAAAGAGGGAATGCCAATGTATGGTCTCTACAGTGGGACATGAAATTACTTGCAGCAGTCTACAGTGTAAGAATACTAAAGAAGATATCTACAGTAACTTATCATCAGGCACTTTGTTGTTATAGTAGCTATCTCAGTATACTTGTAACCATATGCCAAAGAATTCTATGACACTATACTAGGTAGCCATTGATGCAGTTGTCCAAATACCTATTGTTTCTTTCCTCCAATAAGAACTCCCAATGAACTTACTGCACATGTGTGCAGGGTGTTATCTGCTCAGGATTAGCTTACTACATCCAGGGGATAATAATGAAGGATAGAGGCCCTGTATTTGTTACAGCTTTCAGTCCCCTATGCATGGTTATTGTCGCTGTCACAAGCTCAGTCATTTTAAATGAGAAAATGTACTTGGGAAGGTAATAAGAGACTTCTCATTGCCAACCTAATGACACAACCTATTCATACCAAAGAGAACTAATACTGGTCTACAATTTTACAGGGTACTGGGTGCTGTTGTCATAGTCGCAGGCCTCTATCTTGTTGTTTGGGGCAAAAGCAAGGACTACAAATGCCAATCCCATACAACCGACAAGCAAATAATACCTGTTAAGCAAACAATAGATGCAGCTAGCAGTGGACAGGTGAAAGCTGATGCAGAGGTCAAACAAACCATAGAGATATGACAGTAAATGAAGATAACAACCGAATTGTTTTTCATTTGACTTCCAGGGTCACATACTAAAAAACAACATACCAATAATCTCTAGCTTTCACATGCTTGATTAGAACACCTTTTTTGTCTTACTATTAGTCAAATATTAAGCACTGCAACTCTATTATGCTACAAGTTACTGTCACAAACAAAATATACGACCAAGTCCAGAACAATGAATTTTCATAGCCATCCACCAGTATTCTTGTTGTATGACTAGGTATATTTTCCAACCATATAATCAGGATTGACCCCCTATTAAATTCTCCTGGAAGTGTATAATAGCACAAAGGCATCAAGAATACATAATCATCACCACTTCCCACAGAAATAGGTCCTCTTCACTATTCTCTAATATCTACAGGTTAATCTTTTCAGAAACAAACGAAATTTCATTAATTGCTAGTATAACAGATAAAAGGGGCAAGTACTGGAATTTTACCTAAGGAGGACAATTGTCTTTGTAGTTAAAGTGATGGTTTTTGATAAATGATTCACCATGTAATGCTGGCTCAGCTTACTGTTCACATAACTTGTGCATACATGGCCAATATCACACATATTTACCGCAATTTGAGCATTGTTTTCAAAAAGGCTCTGTCATACAACTTTAAGAAGACTGGATGATACAATTTAAAAACATCCCCTAAAATGTATCCAAGTTGTAATTGTTAACCATTTCAAAAGTTCTGGTCAAAGACACTGATCACTGAGATAAATTGGAATCCAATAAAGTGCTGTAAATGAAAATTAATACCACAAACGAAAAGATAGTTCAGAAGGAACTTAAAGAAATATTATTGACAGAAAGCTTAAGAGAAAAATTAAAAGTTCAATCCCACTAAACATTAGCACACTTATGAATTTCAACCCTTCAATAGACAATCTACACAATACTCAGCATTAGTTTTACAACCAGCTCAGAGAGTTACTAGCCAGTATCAGGTTGATCTTCTACTTCCACCATCAAAAGTGCAAACATCAAATGCCTCAGATTGTTGTAGTCCCCGTTAAATAGTGCAGGAAAAAAGATCACTTCTATGCATCACAGAAGAAAGATGATCCTACCTTATAATGTGATCAGAATTCTTTATGACAAAACAGTCCCTCCATCTTTTCCATATATACGTTGAAGTTCACGAGTTGCAGCTAAAAAGGATTCTGAAAAAGATGAAGAAGAGAACATTAGCTAAATTATGGAAGGGATTTGAGCAATACAAATAAAATAGATATTCACCATCACCTTTCCAAAGACGATAAGCCTTCTGGTTGATTGGTGAACCAGTTATCATCTGAATAACTTCAAACAGCATATTCTGAGGAGTGCTTCGTAGCTCTTGGACAATGCCATAGATAGTCTTCCCATTCTCAAAATATATGTGATTATTGGGGTGTTTTGTTTTGCAATTAGCATGACGCTCAAACTCGTAAGCATTGATTACCTATAAAAGCAGTTCATTAGCTTGGTATACATAAAGAGAAGACTATTAAAAAAAGTAAGAACTGAAATAAGAAAGAGGGATTTAAACTTTGTCTGATACAAGGGCTCTAGAAATGGGCTCACCTTTGAGTAGTTGCAGGTCTGACAGCCACATAAATAACCACAACCTTGAATGCGGCCATGAAGCTCCTTCTAGCATGCCATCAGAGAACAGAGAATTGTAGTCAAAGATATCACAATCAGAAAGCTATGGTGCATGAAAATTAAAATGTACCTCCCGTGACCATGCTATATACTTCACATGAACTCCATCCAGCATACCAGTAGATAGTAAACTTCTAACATTTGATGGGAAGTTGTTTGTCGTAGTCCTTTTAGATGTTCTTGGATCTTCTTTCTTCTTTGAATAATTTCCCCCCCCTATGGCGATGATATGTGAACTAGACATCAACGCATCAGCACTTGTTTTAACCAACTGTTTCTCAGGTATTAATTCTGATCCCTGGAGAGAAGGTTGAGCCATTAACAGTCCATAACCAGACATAAGCCTTCCTGAGGGATATGTATCATCGTCATCATTGGAACCAAAAGATATAATAGTACTCTCTCCCCTGTTATATGATTGACCAACTGACAAATTACTGTTTTCATCTTTGCTATAAGCTTGATTTATGGAAACACTGCTATTGTTGCTGTTATTATGAATCTGCCCCAAAGATATGGAATTTTCATCTGTTCTGTAGGTTTGACACGTAGATATAATGCCGTCAACACCCTTGCTAAAACTTTGACTCACAGCCATGGCATTGTTCTTCTCCTTATATTCTTGATTCAGTGAAATTGCTTCGTCAGACCCCATTGATATAAAAATGTTAGTATCTCTCTCATAAGTTTCACCGGTGGACACAATTTTTCCAGCCTCATTGTTATAAGCAAGACCCATCGAGATGATGCTTTCATCTGTCTTGTCAAAAGCATGATTTATTGACAATGTAACATTATCGGCCCTATTATAAGCATGTTCCATGGATATGGGCATCAGATCCTCAGACTCCTTAACCTGGCTGACTTTTACTTTTCTAATTCCCACTAAGTTTAAACCTGACCGAGGATCTTCCAATGTAGAAGACATGGATAACCCAAATGGAAACTCATTTGCAAATGACTGTGCATCTGTCTTTCTCCCAATGTTAAGTTTTTCAGAGCTAATTGATAGAATGTTTCTATTATCAAAATTCACAGTCCTTGCTGACTCAGAATCAAGTACATGTTCGTTAAAAGGACTGATAATCGACTGAAAACCAGAAGTGTTACCCCATGAAGGGACATTTGAGTTCAATAATCCTGAAAAGAAATTGGCAGTTGGAAATTCCACTGACTGCTTCTTACTGGGAAATGCCTCTGCATCAGGACCGTCCATAAACCACTGATGAGAACGCTTCAGCTCAGATCTAGAAGAAGTATCATTATTTATTTCGTTGTCATTCATACATGCAGCACGGTTTGCCATCCAATAACTTTGATTCTGGAAAGAGTCGCATGAAATTAGCTAAAAGGGAGCCCTTGTACTATCAATATATCTAAATCATTAGCAACTCTCTTCCTATACCTTGAGTACTACATGCATTTAACTGTAACAACAGTACAAAAGTCAACAGAACATTCATACAAACAAGTACATAAAGGTCAAATACCAGACAACTCATTATTATGAACTGTAGGCAATGTCATCATGATCAATACAATCTAATGAGTAAAGTCAATTTAAATGACGAATTGAAATAAATTGTATTCCCTATATTTCTTGCTTCCTAAGTCAAAATTATATCAAATCAAAAATGGACTCATCTAAAGGATGAGACCAGCTCAAGATAGTTCTGATTGAAACAATTAAACAAAGGTACAAATTCCAAGCATTTCTCTATTTTGCTAAGCCTGACAAAATTCAAATAAACTTTGCATTCTTCTAAAATGCCCAAATACAATTTACAACTCCAAAAAAATTACAATTCGTACACTTTTTTCAAATCCAAGTTTCAAAATTCTATGATAAAACACTATATTTAAAAAAAAGAGCACTTTGTTATCCCAAACCAGTCTTTAAAAGTAATGAAGGTAGAATGGACTTACCCTCTCACTACATAGACCTATGCAAGACACTGACAAAAAAAACAAGAACTAGCTGCAGAAGTTAAAACAAATAGAATTCATATTCTTATCAAACATAATTATATATCCAGCCAATCTAGGAAGCTCATCCAAATGTTCTGCCATTGATTTAGATCATTGAGCGATGAAATTACGTTCTACTCAAACAAAGTACCAACTTCAATGTCAATGAAAGAGACGCAAACTTTCCCAGTTCCAAATGCAATGTGCAAATTGGTAATGCCACTTTTGACATTATTAAAAGCAAGCTCATAAGCTTCAAGACACCTACCATTTCAATAACATAAATTAACAGTCTTTTCCTGTCAGCAGCTTGTCTAAGCTCTGATTAAAGCAAGAACCAGTAGTCTCCGAATAAATTACCGCCCACAACAATTTCTCTGCCAAAAAGAACAAAACAGAGAACAATAAGAACATACACACAGTGTTTGGCAGTAGGGAAAATTAGAGAAACGAAAAGACAGAAAGATATCCGAACTTGCAACATTTCGAAGTCTCTAATTACATAAGGGACAATTTCAGAGAAGAAAATGAAGTTCAGGCCAATATTTCCATGCAGACATTGAACTTACTAGTTAGTAAAGAACCAAAATAGATAAACTGTGACTTATTTTTTCTTTTCATTTTACCAGAAACCAAACAGAAAATCAAACAAAAGGAAAGAAAATGCAATAACGTGAAATAAAACAGCCACAGACAGTACAGGAGAAATGAAAAAAGAAACAGATATCTTGAAACTGTACGGGCATGTATTAAATATGCAAAGTGATAGAGCTTTCACGATTAGTAGCATTTATATTATCGGAGGTCGGAGATACTTTCATCCGCCGGTGAACGGAAAACCAAGCCGGCGATTGTACGGACAGAGTGTTGATCGCTGTGAGATCTGGGGGGGGAGAGAGTTTTTTGTTGGATTCTCAGGTTCAAGGAGATAATGATACGAGATGGTTGTCCGCACGATCATTATTCGTGGATTTTTAATCCGAACCGTCCACGTGGAAGCAGTTTAGATTTGGATGGATCTGGCTCAACATAGTGAGGTGCGGGGGTCTTGAAAGTGGGAGCCATCAACACCCCCTACGAGCGTACCGCAACTGAGACAACGAAGTAGGAGCAAACGACGGCGACGTGATGTCGTTTTCGATGTGAATAAAATTCAAAACATAAAAACTTTTAATTCTTGAGGAATAATTTTTAGGGCCTATTTGGTTGAATGTTAATAAACGGAACGGAATGAAACAGAAGATAACGGTTTATAATGGAATGAAATGTAATATAGTGAAAAGTTGTTTGGGAGGGATGAAAGAATTCATAATGTAAAGTAGTGAAACATTGTTTAGAAGATGAATGGAATGAAATGGAATGTATAATAAATGACTATTATACTCATGATATTAAAATGTTTGTTACAAACGGCTTAACGCTATGATTTTAAAACAGAAATTACGTCCAATTAAAAAGTCACGCACTACTGTGACAAATAATTTTTTTATGTTTTTTATTTTAAAATAATAAAAATTTAATAAAAGTTTATTATTTTATTATTAATTATATACAATTTATTATTAATTATATAAAAATATTATTATTAATTATTTGATAAATTTTATTCTATCATATGTGATTTATATTTAAAATTTATTTATTTTTATTTATATTTATATAAAAATATATACAAATAATTAAAGAATAATTTTTATATATTTTCTATTTTCATTAACAAAAATTTTATTATTTTATTATTTATTATATACAATTTTTATTAATAATATAAAAATATTATTATTAGGGTATGAAGAAATAATATAAAAACATTATTAATTATATACAAGGGGTTAGGGTTAGAAGAAATAATTAGTATTAAGAAAAATTATTGAAGATATATTAGGTAGTATGTATTTATTAGTTTACGTTACATTCTATGTAATATCTCGTTATCCATGTTAGGGCTAGAATAGTAATTTATGAGAAATTTCTGTGAAAATAGGAAAATGCACATCAGGCATAAGTAAACTGCGACATGCACATTTTTGCACATTCATATAATTGTACATACATTCATTGACATTTTCTGGGTATAATTAAGTTGTTAAATGTGATTAAAATGTGATTTGACTATTTTGGAACATTTAAGCTATTCTGGCATTTTGGTAAATTTTGGAAAAATAGTGATTTATGGACTTATGAAAGAGTGACATATGGCACTAATGTATAAGTGACAAATGACTTGTTTGTGTGATGACAAGTGCAAGGCATGTAAGCCTACACGCAGTGTTTGTTTACGTGTGGTTTATGCTGAGATTAGGAAAAGATCAATATAGCTTATGTTCTTCACTGTTTTCACCATCGAATAGCTATCGAATGTGCCTTTGGGTTGTTGAGTTACTATCTAGAATTTACAGCTGAACCTAGTAAGTAGTTTTGTTGATATTTAGTTTCTGGTGTAAATATGTACCTGCATGCATGGGTTTGGAAATTAATGCGTATATATATATATATATATATGTTCTGTCTTGTTTGAGAGAGAAAAACTGAATATGGATATTTTGGTTATGCAAAGTTGTTTGAGAAATCAGATGATGTAAGAAATTGTTGAGTTGAGTTGGATTTAAATGAATAATTGAGGTTGTGCTAAAAAAAATGTTCTCTTATCTTTTGGGAAGCTCACGTATATAGTTAATCCCTGTTCATGCATGAAAATGTCCGTATTAACAGAGGTAAGTTGATTGAGTTTGGAATTAAAGGAACGAGCTTAAGTAATGCGGTATCTGGGGAACTATGATGCTAATTTAAAGTTTAACTTGAAATAAGTTTTTGCTGATAATGAATAAGTCAAAAAAATTGAAAAGTGCCGAAAACTGAGTTTACTCAAAATGTACTATGTTTTTGGTATTAGTATAATTGTGTCTGTTATGTATGAGATTAGGTGTTTAAGTGTGAATTCTGGATTTTTTTTGACTTGTATATGTTGATGAGCTAAAGATAAGTTATAATGGGTTTAAGTGATCTTTTGAATTAATTGGTGTAGTCATTAACATAGAAAAAACATTTTACAGAAATGAGAAGTGGAAAATGTGGAGTTTGGGTTTTTGGATGTTTGATGTCTAGAGTTTTTTTTTTTTACATTGCCTTGAAGTTATAATGAGTGTAAGAAGTGTTTAAATTGGGAATAACAAAGAGAGGAGTATGAAAAATTCTGGAAAATTTATGTTTGAAAAAAAAAATGACAGTAGAGAGAGAACGAAAATGTGGCATTTTGGATTTGTAAGTTTTGAAGTATAAAGTTGATTCTGATGTATTTGGGAATTGTATTTGGAAACGGAAATGCTGAATAGGTGAGTTTTGAAGTGAAGAGTTTGTTAATTAAAAAAAATGGGTTGGTGAAGAAGACGAAGATTTGCGTGCTAGAGAGAGAAAAGGTGTTGGTCTATATGTATGGGTTAGGAACTAGAGTATTCCTAAGTCTTTTGGCTGTAACTTTTTCATCTGAACTCCAAATGACTTGAAACTTGGATCAATAGATTCCTAAGACATTTTTCTTTTTATCAATAAAAATTTAGAGCTTTCTGAGTTAAATTGAAAGGGGTTGATAGGATGAAAGTGTGAAAGGCTGCTGGTATGTTATGAAAGGGAAATTTTTCATGAATATGCTTCTGCATTCTGATTATAACTTGATCTGTATATTTCCAAATGAGTTGATTCTTAGTTCAGATTAAACTAGAGACATAATTATATAACTTTCTTGAAGAAGCTGAATTTTAATTCTATCTTTAAGACTTTCAAAATTGGCATGAAATTGAGTTTTAGCTTAGGCTGTAGCATTACCAGAGACAGAAATTATGCCCTATGGTTACTAACTAAACTGTATTGATGTGAGCTGAATTAGGCTGATTTGTCTTCACCAAAGTTGTAGCTTATTCTCTTATCTTTAAATTGGTATAAAGTTTGTAATTTTTGGATATCCGAGCTGAAAGATATGAGTTATACAATTTGAGGGTATGATCATGTACTAGCCAAATGTTCAAATATATACAATCAGTGGTATTGTGAGCATAACTCATAGAATACTGAATCAAATTATATGATCTTAGAGTCATTAGAAACTTAAGACAAGGTTGAACAATTTTCCAGAAGGAAGTATTGCCTAATTTTGTCATATGCCCTATCAGATTAATTATGCAAAGTTGACCCAAAATTATGTGGGTAGAAAATCTGAAGTGGTCAATTAAGTTATGTAATAAATTTCACATTGTTTTATTATGGTCCAAATTATAATTACAAATGATATTAATAAGGGCTTTGATATCTGAATGTTTTGATGATTAGGATCAATAAGATACCCCGGAATTGTCATTGAACATGCATTGTGTATACTTTCTATACATTGATGTGCATAAAAGAACACTTGTACATTTGTGCAAAAATGTGATATTTGTGATGTATGTTATAGAGGAGCACATCGGACGTCAATCGGATATTGCCGGACCATCCAGGCAATAGTTTCCTAGAGTGTACTATGAGTCAACCTAGATAAATTTCCTTAGGATTGATTTAATTTGATTTGTTAAGCTTCCAATTATTGCACTGTTGTGATTGATTCTGAATTCCTATGTGAATTCTCAACGAAAGTTGAATGTCGAACTTGGGTCTGATAATTATGAAATTTTGACTGTGCTTTATATATGAGTGTGATAAGTGGTAAATTCTGAATTGATGCATTTCATAAAATGCATGCTCAGATAAAGACGTTGTGACCAGAGTGGCCAGTATCAAGCACTTGCATATAGAGCTTTGCTCCGTGATATATGATTTGGCACGTAGAGCTATGCTCCGTAATATATATTTGACTGAGCCTAATGGGCAAGTATTCGTATATGTGATAGGCACTCGGTCACAACATTAATAACGAATGTGGAGTCTCATATGCATCTGTATGTGTTTATATATGATCTAATTCACATTGATGAAATGATGTGCTATGACAGTGTGAGTATTTGAAACATTCATGTTATGTATGAATAATTGTGAAATATGTTATTTGTGTATGTGAATTCGGTGAAATCATTAATGATGGTTCACTCATTGAGTTCGCAAAACTCATGAAAATTGCATCTTTATTTTTCAGGTATGAGACAGGAGACTTAGTGTTTGTTCTGGATTAGAAGAACATTTTGGACTAAGTTATGGATCAGAGGTCTGTCAGCTGACATCAGAGAGTTATAGCTTTTATTTTGTAGTTTTTGCTAGAACCTGTATGAGGTTTTGTAAATATTCGTTTAATGGAAACAGTGTAGACTTTGTGAATGAATGCAATGCATGGTTTTAAAATTTGACTCCTTTTGATTATGTTAGATGATGTTGTGTATAAGTTGGATTTGTTTTTGCTCTAACATGCCATTATCATAGGATATGTACTTGAATATTCTTGAATGTTTGGGTATGCATCTTGTGGTAGTGGGATGTTGCAACATCCCTCCCAAATTTGTGTAATGGATTATGAAGTGTATTCAAACTTCTACATTGAGTGTGTTTGTTAACAATTTTCTATCTAAACTTTTAAAACCAGCCAGAGGAATACATCAAGGTGATCCCTTATCTCCATACCTATTTACTTTAGTTATGGAGGGCTTTTTTAGACTATTAACCCGACTCATCACTTCCAATGGGGGATTTAAATTTCATCACAATTGTAAGGAGATCAAACTTACTCACCTTATATATACGGATGACTTGTTACTGTTGTGTGAAGCTGATTCATTTTCCATCAATATAATGATGCATGCTCTTCAATCATTTGCTCAATGGTTTAGCCTTAAGTATAATTCGGATAAGAGCAGCTTATACCTCTCTATAGATGTAAGGAATCTGTAGGATTTAAAGGGACCGACTGGTATGAACACTGTTTCACTTAATTTATGCTATATAGGCATTCTTATTACTACTTCTAAACTCAAATATAGTGACATCCTTTCTATTATTGAAAGAGTGAAATCAAGGGTCATGGCTTGACAAAATAGGTTCCTATCCTATGCTACCAGGGTAACCCTTATTATTTCGGTCCTCAGTAGCCTAGCCTTCATTTTCATTGGACTGGACATGTAGCTCTACCCAAGGAAGCTATAAAAGAGCTGGACAAAATTATGAAAAACTTTATATGGACTGGCAACTCTGTCAATTCTAAGCGAGCTTAAATCAAGTGGAGCGATATTATGATCTCAAAAAGCAAAGTAGGCCATGGGATCATTTCCATAACACAAATGCAAAAGTTCTTGATTTGTAAGCAGCTGTGGAGATTGTACACTAATACTGACGCATTATAAATCCAGTGGACCTATGAATATTACTTAAAGTCTACTAACCTCTAGTAGCTGAATTGTTCTCGGGTAGGTTTTGCCATTTTTATACAGACGATGGCATAGCGGGGGGCTATCTACTCTTGAATTCAACATCAAATTGTAAATGGTGCTAGGATGTGGTTTTAGTTCGATAGGTGGCTTGATATAAGCCCTCTTTCCTAAGTTCTTGATGTCCAACAATTACAAAACTGACTGCCACTCATTCTAAAGTGTTGGCCCTGATTACCAATGGTGCATGGCATGGTGAATTTAGATGATTTCACTCTCCACTGCATTTTCTTCCTTAGATAAACGATGTTGTCCATGAAGATGTTATCTCCTAGACCTTGACTCCAAACGGTCTATTCTCTATATGATCTTGCCATCAGTTGGTCACTGATCAATCTTTCGAGGTTCCATAGTTTACACTCTTGTGGAAAAATTCTATTAGCCCCAAGGCTTCCTTTATAACATGGATAGCAATTAGGAATCGACTCCAAACAAATAGTTATATAGAGTCAAATTTTGCACCTGTTACTTCTCAGCAATTGTATTTACGGCTAGAATCACTCACTGATCTAGGCTATTTGTAATTCGGAACTTGGGAAACTAATGCTCCTCTCTTCAAAACTGCATTCACGATCACAATCTACACCATTTGGAAAGAAAGGAATCGCTATAAGGCCATGGGTCAGAAGGAGGAGAAATACAAGATTGCAGATCAAATTGTTAACCTTATCAGAGCTCATCTCCATGCCAAAAATGCGCAGCACTCACTCTCTATAAACATGCAGCAAACTTAGTGCTTATAGTTCCATCTCAACTACTTTAATAAGATTCATTTTTTATATTCTATTAGATTATTCCCTACCATTGTAATCATTAGTAAACTCTCCTCATGAGAGTTAGCAGCAAGCTAAGACCTTTTGTAATTTTTTTATTTCATTTTATCTATTGATAATCCTTCTTTTAATTTTCAAAAAAAGGATTTGCATTTTATTCATTAAGATTGAGAACTCTTTTGTATGAATAGATCTAGCATAATTAAAAGGATTTGTATCTATTCATACAAAAGAGTTCTCAATCTTAATGAATAAAATCACACATGAATCAATATGCTAGCAATATTTATTCAAGAATAACTAAGAAAACATAATTGAATCTCAATAAAACTAAAGAATGAATTAAAATAAAAAAATCACAAGGAGGTCTATTTTGAGGTTCATTTAATCCAACCACCAACAAAGGTTTAGTTCCTAATCATATAAGACATAACATCAAAACTAAAGGAAAACTAGAAAATCAAAAGAAACATGATTAGACCGATGAAAATTTTGAATGTGTTTTCTTGCTTATGTTTTGTTCTTTCTGTTGTACTAGTTAGTCAATTTGTGTTTTTTAAGCCCCCTAATTTTCCTCTTAATTTTACCTTTTATAATTAAAAAATTAGGGTTCTGGGTAGTACAAAGGCATTAGCACGGTGGTGTCAATTAAAAATCCTAAAACTCTCAAATCTGGAATGAACATGAGCTTAAAATATAAACACAGGCATTAATATGTGCATGTTGATCTCCATCACGGGCATGTTGAACAATCGTGTAAGTCACTAAGATCATGTCAAGCTTAAGATAGTGTATCTGAATTCACACGAGCATGGACATGGGTGTGTAACCATCAACATGGGCATGTTGGTGCCTGTGTTGAATTCCAACTTCTTTATAACTTAGTTGCAACAACTCCAAATCACCTCAAACTTGTCCTAATTCATTCCTTTTGCTCCAAAATAAGTGAATTACAACATAAAAACATAATAGGAACAAATTAAGTGTAAAAAATAGTAAAAACTCTCAAATAAACAAGTAAAATATACTAAACATAGGACTAAAAATATTAATAAATCTCCACTTATCATCGCTAATCAAATTCATCAATGATTTTTAATTTGCTGATTATCACAATAGTTAAGGTTATCTTTTTCACCAAATCTTGAGTGTTTATTCTCCTAACACATGGATTATACTTCTCCTTTTAATCCTTCATACAATTCCTAACATTGAATTTATGATATCTAGACATAATTCAAAAATCAAGATTACAAAGAAAAAAGTCAAACTAAGTAATAATTAATCATACATTAATAATTAAAAATTTTAAATATAAGCTACATACCTAACCTAACTACTAATTATAATGTAATTGAACGAAAACAAAACAATCATTAAAGAAGGTAAAGAGCAAAGAGCTAGAAAAAGATATCCCCAAATTACTTCCACGTTGGGTTGAATCTATCCTCGATCTTGCTCTTAAGATTTTCTTGATCACAAGAAACCCTAAAAGAATAACTCAGTGAAAGAAAACTACCAAAAAAGTCCCTTCATTAACTTGAATAAGGTATTTATAATTTAGGGTTACATTTAATATTTCTAAGATCAGTGAAATTAGGTCTTTGTGCGTATTTAGATTTTCTACCGAGTCTAGTACCTATCCCACTTCTAACATCAATGCCAGTATGCTTCTGCTCCTTTAATCATATCTAACTAACACCACGTTGGTTCCTGACTCAAACTTAACATAATTGCAAGTTACATTCTACTTCCAACTTCTACAATTTTTCACACTTTCAACATTGAATTAATCTCTCATGGCTTCTACAAAGTTATTGTCTAGTAGGCTAGCTTCTTATTGACTTCAATTTCTTCGAAAAAACTATAGAGAATTTTGCATTCAAATCCAGAATTTGACCTTCAGTTATTAGTTACCTACTTAGTGAACGAACCAATTATAAGATAATATCATATAATTCACATAAAATGTGCTATAGAAGTACTAAATTACAAGATAATTTAACCTTATAAATATGCAAAATTTAAACTTATCATAATTCAAAAATTTTCTTACAAAAATGCAAATCAACTAAAAAAGTTGTTTCCTGTCTTCTCAATGTTTAACCTTTTACATTAATCATCAACAATATTGAATGACGACCTAAAATATTCTTTCAAGCTTCTTGTACATGTTCATTTTACATCTTACCTTCTTCAAATCCTTATTCTTATATTCTTGTTATACACTTTATATGTTATCAAATGTCTTTAGTCCATAAAAATTAAATACAAGACGCTTAAAAAGTGAAATAAATACATCGATAACACTTATAGAGTATAGTTTAACATGATTTTAAGTTTCTATTTTTGTTGATATTTCATGGAAATTTTTTATCATGTTAGTTCCGCTATTGTTTAGGGATGACAATGGGCTAGCCCATGGGCCAATCCCTGTTCAATTTTTTAAAATAATTTTTTTAAAATTTTAGTGTAGAATAATTTATTTTTTAATTAAATTAGGGTTTGGGTTGCCCAGACTTAAGTTTACCCAAATCCCAACTTTTCTAAGTAAAACGATGTTGTTTTGCTTAAAATAATTAGACATGAGTTTGCCTGGGCCTGGGCCTGGGCTTGGCCCATGGGCCGGCCCATTAAAAATAACTAAATTTAGACCCATGGGCCAAAAATTGTCATCCCTACTATTGTTCTCATTTCTCTGCTGCACTAAAAGATTTAGATGTTTGCAAATCTAATGCCAACAATTTATATATATAATTTCAACTGATTAGTGTAGTGTTGATATAATTCTACACTATTTAATGAAGTTGCCATGCCTACCATATGGGTAGAGCAAGCTTAAGTCATTTCATGGTTTCAGAACCATAAATCATCTTCATAGAGCAAATTTGTTTTATTGTTCCTTTTTCCTTTAGCCCTCTTTGTTCCTCTGCTTTCTTTTTTCATAATAGTCACAACGACATCAGGCACAAAGACTTCAATTGTATCTATTTCATCCACTTAAAAGCAGCTAATTGTCTTTCCCAGTGTTTCAAAACAGTTTCTGTTGAAACTAAGCTCCACAATTATCTTTTGTGGAAAACACAACTCAAAGCCAATGTTACGTGCTTACAACCTGGTAGGACGCGTTGATGGTTCTGCCCATGCTCCACCTCTAGAAATGAATGATAAACCCAATGAAGAGTTTTACTCTTGGCTCTGTAATGATCAACTTATGTTGAGTTGGATCATGAGTTCTATATCTGAACAATTATTGCAGCAGATTGTTGGAGTTAGTACTGTGTACGAAGGCCACAAAGGCTTGCAGTTGTCTATGCATCTGGATCAAAGACCCAAATTTGCCAACTCAAGCCACAACTAATTAGCTTGTAAAGAGGGAACAACTCAATCACCGTCTATGTACAGGGCGCCAAGCTCATGGCGAATCAGCTACTGGTGGTCGGAAGTCCTTTGGCAGAGGACAATATGGTAAACTACATAATGGATGGGCTTGAGGCGACTTACAGCCCTTTTGTGTGGCTACTGAAACACTATTGGAATTCGTGTCATTTGACGATGTCTTTGGACTTTTACTTAGGAAAGAGATGCGGCTTTAACGAGAAGCAAATTTATCAAAAAAGGGGGAGGCAAGGATGTGAAAGAGGAGGCAGGAACGACACAAGCAGAGTGACTCAAGGCCCCCAATGCTTCAAATCGACATAAGAATTCTCAATTCCGAAACCAGCCACGCAACATTTCACGTGATGTGCAAACTGTGAATTTATTTGAAATTACTTGTAGTAATTGTAATTGTATAGGGCATTACTCACGTCAGTGTCCAACTGAGAAATGTTTACTTCAAACCAATGTCTCAAGTGGCCTCCTCTGCTACAAGACAAACCAAAACCAACAATTGGACAATTGATTTTGGAGCTACACACCATCTCACGTCTAATTAAACAACTTGACAATCAACTATTGCATTAGCTGATAGCAGTTAATAGATGATTGATTATATCAGCTGATTTGACCAACAGATAACATCAGCTATTTATTAATATGTTTAGTAAAATTTGCTAATTAGTAACTGTTTATGTATACAATGACTTATAAGGACATGACTTTACAAAAATTTATAAGGACATGAGTATTATATCTTAGTATTTTTTTGAATATTTTCATAAGAATTTAGATTTTAGATATTTATATTTACAAAAAACAAGTTTATAAATCTAATAAAAAAACATAGAACATATAATGATAAAAATTAATCAATTTTTAAATTTAATTTAATATTTTTATATAATTTATAAATTAATTAAACAATTTTGGTAAAATTAATCAATTAAAATAAGTTGTTGAAATCAAAATAAATTATTCCACATATATAATATATTGTATAATTTATTTGCATTTTACAAGCATTTTCTAAAAAAACTTTATCATAAATATACAAGATGTTTAATATTGCATTAATATGCATGCGGGCTAATATAATAATAATAAAATTAATCAATTTTTAATTTTATGTAATATTTTATATAATTTATAAATTAATCAAACAATTTTAATAAATAATCAAATTTTAAATTTTTATCTTAAAAATTTTATTTAAAAATAAAAATAAAAATAATAAAAAATGAAAATATGCGTCATATACGTGACATAGTGTTGCACTTGTGACACAAATACAAACTAAAATAATTGTCACATGTGACAATTATTATAATTTTTTTAAAATATCTTTTGTTATTTTTATTTTTATTTTTTAATAAAATTAATTGTAGCGTAATTAAAATTAAATTTTAATTTAATTTTTTTATTAAACTAATAGTAGTCTAATTAAAATTAAAATGATAAAAAATAATAAAAATAAAAAAACTCACGGGCTGCGTGACAGTTATGTTTGAAGAGAAAAGTTAAAGTTACTGGATCACTTAAAATTTAAGCAGAAATGATCACATTTTTTCAACTGGACAAAATTAGACGGATTAAAATTAGATAGAGGTTCTCATCTTGTATCTTGTTATTACGCAGCCTGACATTGCCTTCGCAGTCAATCTCGCGTCTCAGTATAGTCATCAACCATCGGTTGACAATTGGATGCAAGTGAAGAGGACTGGCACTTCTCGCCGTAGCCTTGTTCTTTGTTAATCTTTAATCTTCTAGATTATTGCTTCATGCGTACTCCAATGTTGATTAGGTGGCTCTCCTGAGGATCACAAGTCTGCTACAGGATTTGCCATTTTTGTTGAACCTAATTTAATTTCCTAGGCATCAAGAAAGCAACGAGCAATTTTCTGATCTACTACCAAGGCTAGATATCAACACGTGAAATTGATTTTTCCCCTACTACACACCTCCTCCTCTTTGGTGTGATAATTTGGGAGCAACGTATCTTATTGCTATCTCATGTTTCACTCTCGGTCTAAGCATGTCAATGTAGAGTTTCATTTTGTTCGGAATAGTTGACAAAGGCAATGATATAAAAATCGGACCGAACTGGCCGATTCAATCGGATTAACGGTGAACCAGACTAATTTTTAGTCAGTTTCTACTTTTAACCATTGGGAATTAAAATCAGCCGATTAAATAATAAACCTGTCGGTTTCCTCTGAACCATTAACCGGATGCTTCTTCTTCTCTTACGCCCAAACAATAGATCAATATAGAAAGATAAATTTTGTGCGATTGACACTTGAGAAATCAACCAATCGTAGTAAAAACTAATTTGGAACTAAGATTGAGCAAATGGGTAACTGAGTTTGGCATCAAAAACTATAACAAAAACTTGAAATAGGTTGAGAGATTTCTTGAAGCACCAAATGCAATCTTCACTTTAACAGACTATAGAAGAGGGAGAATTGAGTAAGAACTACAATAACAACAACTTGGCTTTCTCTAAAATATAAGACAAAGAAAGGAATGAATCGGAGAGTATTCCATTTTCTTATTATACAGCTCTGATACAGCTCTAATATATATACAAGTATGTTAAGCATATCACTACCTAAAGTTTACGCTATTTTACATTAATTCCACACGGTTTGTTCACCATATCAATCTATACCATAATAAGGATAAATACAACCTATAATTGATTCTTTCCTTAATAC
>JAOTAY010020659.1:0-12054 GCA_025629805.1 Erythroxylum baracoense | reverse complement strand
TTATAACTTGTCATTCAATCAATTCCATAATTTATCGATCAATCTCTTAAATTGGTGAATCCCGAAGCCCTAAGTCTCAAACATCAAAATTTCCCTTGTTTGTTTATTTACATTCTTCACAATTGATTGTTCACTCCAATCCAATCATCTTTTAAATTTTTTTATCATTTTGGTTGAAGTAATTAGGATTAATTTAGTAGTGAGTATTCTAGTCCTCGTGGGATATGACCTTAGAATAATTGATGTGTAAGGACTAGGAACGACTCTGTGCACTTGCAGATTCAGTCGACTAAGTTTTTGACGTAGTTGTTGTGGACTAATATATATTTTTTTCTATTAATTCTAGTTATATTTTTTTATTTACCTTAAGTTTGCTTCCATTAATCACTCTTAGGTTGTTTTTTCTTTGTTGTATTTCACGAGCTGAATGCACTTAAGATGTTTAAGAAATTTCAAAGACAATCAGTTAATTGAATTGAATCCTAAAATTGAACGCACTTGTAGAAGGAACAACTCCCAAAGAAGAAGAGAGATGGAAAATAATAATCAAGATCCAATTCTAGATGAAGAACAAGAGATGGGGAATGAACAATTCAACGGAGGAAACTAGGCTGAACTAGTGGTTATTAATCCTGTGGTAAGAAGAATTAGAGATTATCATATGCCGTTCATTGATGGCAACCCTTTTTGCATTTGATTGACTGCAGTAGCCAGGAATTATGAGTTGAAGCAGATTCATCTATCATGTTGCCATAATTTAATGGAATGCTGAGTGAAGATGCCTTAGCTTTGATGAGAGAATTTTGTGCAACAGTTCAAACTCTTCCACTGTATGGACTATCTGAAGATGAGTTAAGGCTAAAGTGTTTTCCCTATTGCATGAAGGGATTAACAAGAAATTGGTTGTTAAGCTTGGAGGTAGACTCTATTGATACTTGGGATAAAGTGATGGAGACTTTCATGATGAAGTGGTTCCTAGCCCATAAACTCTTGAACTAAGGAAGATGATACACTGGTTCTCGTAGAAGGAAGTAGAAAAATTTCATGAAGATGGGAACGATTTAATGATCTCCTTAACTAGTGTCTTTACCATAGATTTAACACTTACTCCGTGACTTAGTTCTTCTACTATGGCCTCACTAATCACAATCAAACTTTGGTGGATTTAAATGCTGGTGGGAATATTAGTGACTTGAGTTCCCAAAAGTTATGGAATATCTTCAAGAAAGTTGCAGAGAATTGACATTGTAAGGTGACTAGAAGCAAGGCTGCTACTCTTAACGAAGTGGGATCAAGATCTGACATGGCTTATCAAGTTGTTGAGATAAATAAGGAGTTAAATATATTGATGAATGACAACACGTCTAGTAGGGATCCTTACACTCTTTGTGGTAGATTTAGGCATACAGCAGCTAGTTGTATGAAGATTGAAGCAACAATATCGGAGGAAAAGGTGAACTATATTGGTAGACAAGGCTAGAGATTTGATCCTTTCTCGAACACCTACAATGAAGGTTGGAAGTTTCATCCAAACTTTTCATGAACAAATCAAGGGGCTGCAAAACCAATGGGACCACCTGGGTTCCAAACACCACAAAAATAGCAATATTCAGCTCCATCTTCCACATAACAACAATTTCCTTACCCTATAGAGAAAAAAGTGGATAGTTTTGAAGATATGTTTGCTCAACTTATGAATAAGATGGATCAAAGTGCTCAAGCTAGCTCTCAAGCCATGAATAGAATGGAGCAAAACATTCAGTCTAACCAAGCTGCCATTCAAAACTTAGAGGTGCAAATCAATTAAGTGGTAAAAGAGGTAAGTGAAAGAGGTAAGGGAAAGCTACCTAGCAATACTCAAGTGGATTCAAAACAAGATTGTATGGCAATTCGTTCAAGGAGTGGTAAGGTGGTAGAATGGGTGGTTCCTAAGGAGAAGGAAGCTAAGATAAGCTAAACAAAGGAGGCTAAAATTGTGAATTTGGATAAAGAAGAAGGCTTAAGGAATCCAAACTAAGAAAAGAGTTCTCACCAAGTTCAGAATTCTCCTTTGTGCCACCTATACCATACCCCCAAAGGGTAAAGAAGAAGCATAATGATTCCAAATTTTAAAAATTCCTTGACCTTTTCAAGAAGATCCTTATCAATATCCCTTTCGCTGAAGCACTTGCTGAGATGCTTTCTTACACTAAGTTCTTGAAGGAAATCATCTCCAACAAAAAGAAGCTAGACAATTTTACGACGGTAGCCTTAACTAAGGAGTGTAGTTCTATTTTACAAAATAAAATACCCCCTAAGTTAAAGGATCCAGGGAGTTTCACTATTCCTTGTCACTTTGGTGCTTTTAATGTTTTTCAATGCTTATATGACTTAGGTGAAAGTATTAATCTCATTCCTTTGTCTCTTTATAATAGGCTTGGAATTGGTGAACTCAAACCAACTAAAATCTCATTGTAACTTGCCAATAGATCAATTCGATATCCTATTGGTATAGTTAAGGACTTACTGTTGAAAGTTGGTAAGCTTATAATTCTTGTTGACTTTATGCTTGAGATGGATTTTTATATGCAAGTTCCTATAATCTTAGGAAGACCATTTTTAGACACTGGTGGAGCATTGATTGACATCTTGGATGGTAAGTTAACCTTAAGAGTCGGTGGTGAGAAAGAGGTGTTTAACATTTTCAAGGTTTTAAAAAGACCCTCTTTCGATGAAGTCATCTATAGAATAGATGTGATTGATTCTCTTACATTTGAATCTATTCCCAAATTAATATATGATGATGCTTTAGAGACATGCCTAGCTTTAGGAATAGATGAGAATGAATTAGATGATGAGTCACTAGAATATGCATATAGATTGCAAGTTAATGGTTTTAGGTATAGACCTCTAATTGAAGAATTGGCCCCTCCTAACCCTAAATTGCTACCTTCCATATTAATTCCACAAAACCTAAATTGAAACACCTTCCAATTCATTTAAGGTATGCATTCTTGGGGGAATCAAATACTTATCAGGTTATCATTTCTTCTTCTTGAATTCCTCTCAAGAAGAGAAGTTATTAAGGTTGTTACAAGAACATAAAGCGGCTATTGCATGGAGTATTGCTGACATAAAGGGAATTAGCCTTTCTATTTGTGTTCACATGATTTTAATGGAGGAAAACCACAAACCTAGTGTGGAAAGTCAAAGAAGGCTCAATCCCAACATGAAGGAAGTTGTGCGATTTGAGGTACTTATATTACTTGATGCAGGAATTATCTGTCCTATTTCTAATAGCTCCTGGATAAGTCCTGTGTAAGTTGTATCAAAGAAAGGTGGCATAACTGTCATCTCTAATGATAGCAATGAATTAATTTCCACTAGGGTTGTGACAGGGTGGAGGGTTTGCATAGACTACAGGAAGTTAAATGCAACAACTGGGAAAGATCACTTCCCTTTACCCTTTATTGATCAAATGTTGGAAAGAATAGTGGGGCATGATTGTTACTACTTTTCTATTTAGGGTATAACCAAATTCCTATAGCCCTGGAGGATAACTAGAAGGCCACCTTTATATGTCCATATGATACATTTGCGTATCGTAGGATGCCCTTCGATTTGTGTAATGCTTCTGCCACTTTCCAACGCTGCATGATGTCTATATTCTCTAACATGGTGGAGAATATAGTTAAGGTATTTATGGATGACTTTTTTATTTTTAGTTCTTCTTTTGAAGCATGTTTGTTCAATTTAGAACAGGTTCTACAAAGATGTGAAGAAACCAATCTTGTGTTAAATTGACAAAAGTTCCATTTTATGGTACAAGAAGCAATCGTCCTAGGCCACAAAATCTCGAATAATAGAATAGAGGTGTATCAGACTAAAATTGAAGTCATCAAGAAATTACTACCTCCCAATTCGGTTAGAGTAATAAGGAGTTTTCTTGGGCATGCAGGGTTTTATAGAAGATTTATTAAAGATTTTTCTAAGATTTATAAACCCTTATGTGCTTTGTTGCAAAAGGAAGTCCCTTTTGAATTTATTGATGAATGTCTTAATGTTTTCAACAGGTTGAAGAAGGAATTTACCTTAGCTCCTATAATGACTGCACCGAATTGGAATCTCCCTTTTGAGATTATGTGTGATGCTAGCGATTATGCACTTGTGGCTATTTGAGGATAGAAACATGATAAGAAATATCATGTCATTTATTATGCTAGAAAAGATTTTAATGATGCTTAAGTTAATTATGCTACTATAGAGAAAGAATTGTTAGTAGTGGTTTTTTCATTTGATAAATGTAGATCTTATCTTTTTAGGTCCAAAGTCATTGTTTACATTGACTATTCCGCTTTGAAATATTTGCTTACCAAAAAGGATGCTAAACCAAGGTTGATCAGATAGATTTTTACTCTTGCATGAATTTGATTTGAAAATTATAGACAAGAAGGGATCCGAGAATTCAGTAGCTGATAATCTTTCGAGACTTGAGCAAGGTGACAAGATGGAAGCTGAACCAATTAATGATGCCTTCCCTGATGAGAATCTGTGGTTTGTGAAGGGAAAAATTCCTTGGTTTGCTGATCATGTTAATTTTCTGGTGTCCAACATTATCCCAAGTGATTACTTATACCATAAGAGAAGGAAATTCTTATCGGAGGTAAGGAACTACTTTTGGGAACACCTGTTGCTCTTTAGAAGGTGTGCTGATAGGATAAATAGGAGATGTATACCTGATGAGGAGATGTAATCAGTGTTGTATCCTTGCCATGCTTCTTCTTATGGCAGACACTATGGCGTTAACAAAACGACAGCTAAGGTTTTACAATCTGGTTTGTATTGGCCTACTCTTTTTAAGGATGCTAAATTTTTTTTCATGACATGTGATAGATGTCAAAGGATAGGGAACATAGGTAGGAAGCACGAGATGCCTCAATAAGGGATTTTAGAGGTTAAACTCTTTGATGTATGGGGCTTGGACTTTATGGGACCGTTTCCAGTATTCTTTGGCAATAAATACATCCTTGTGGCGGTTGATTATGTATCCAAATAGGTGGAAACCATAGTTTTGGCAAACAACACTAGAGCAAGTGTTGTGAAATTTGTAAAGAAGCATATATTTTCAAGATTTGGAGTTCCAAGAGTCATAATCAGTGACAATGGGGTGCATTTGCAGAATCATCAATTCAAATCTTTGTTGGAGAAATATGGGTGCCATTTCAAGTTTGGAACCACTTATCATCCCCAAACCAGTGGGCAAATTGAGGTGTCAAATCAAAAAATCAAGAAAATTTTAGAAAAGACTGTCAATACATTAAGAAAGGATTGGGCATTGAAGCTTGATGATGCTCTATGGGCATATAGGATGGCACACAAGACTCCCTTGGGTATGTCCCCATATATATTAGTCTTTGGGAAATCTTGCCATCTTCCGGTTGAAATTGATCATAAGGCATTATGAGCAATCCGGAAGTTGAACTATGATTTCAAAGAGGCTGGACAGAGGAGACTAATGGAGTTGAACGAGCTAGATGAGTTTCACTTGGATGCTTTCGAGAATGTTAAAATATACAAGGAGAGAACTAAGGCTTTCCACGATAAGCATATCCTTAGGAGAGATTTTAAACCTAGTCAAAAGGTTTTTCTATTTAACTCTCATTTGAAATTGTTTTCAGGAAAATTGTGATCAAGATGGTCTGGACCTTTCGTGGTGACCAAGGTATTCCCAAATGGAGTAATGGAGATTGGAAGGGATGAGCAACCATCTTTCATTGTCAATGGGCAACGACTTAAGCAGAGATAGTTGGATACATTTCCACCATCACATTTAAAAATTGACATTACGGTGGCCTAGTCCAACTGAGGACATTAAACTTAGCGCTTGTTGGGAGGCAACCCAACATTTATAACTCTTTGTGTGTTTTGTTGATTTCAATATCTTATTTTTTTCATATCTTTTATTGTAGTCTATTGTGTGTTGTGTAGGGTTAATGTTTATAAGACACCTCAATGACACCTCCTAGTAGCATGAGGAATAGAGTGATCAAGACGCATCAATATGAGAGGTAAGATCCATATTACAGGTGGTGGAGGTAAGTCTTTTTGCTTCTTTTAATATTTTTATGATTTTCATTCATACATCATGCATATAGTCCTATGGTATAATTGAGTCGTTAAAAGGGGCACAATAAGAGTGAACTAAGTGAGATCAACTTAGAAAAATATGAGAAGGTATGTCTAAGAGACAACATGTCCATTTAATGGACATTACAAAGCATCTCACTCCTAGGAAACTCAAGAAGGTCCGCTTAGCGGACATTATGTATGTTTAGCAGATACTGCTCAGCATCTAGCACTCAGAGACCTGAAAAGGTCTACTTAGTGGATATAATGTCTGCTTAACGAACACTATCCAACTTCTATCACTAAGAAACTCGAGAAGGTCCGCTTAGTGGACATTGCTCAAACTCTATTTTTAAAAACACCTTTTTCCTTCCTTTCCCGCACTCCCCTGCGTTTCCCCCCATTTTCTGCCTCCACCTTTATACCACCCCCTCTTGTGGCCCATTTTCTTCCTCGCCCACCATTTCACCCATATTTTCTCCCTTTTCTTCTTCTTTTCATCTCTTCTTTCACTCCCTTCAACTGACCCATCCACCAACACAAACCCTAATTGCCTCTACCTATAGTAAGCTACTCTCCTCCACGTCAATACCTGCCACCACCCTCATATTTGTGGATTTTGGGAATTCTCTTAAGGCTTAGGGCTGAGTCTATGCACTTTCTACTCTCAAGCTGCTCAGGTAAGTCCTGTTTCATCATATAGGGTAAAATTGTGGCTAAATTTGTTCTATTAAAGAATCTCTAGATTCTTAGGACATTTTGAATTTGTGGAGTTGAAGCTTGACATCCCCATTATTGTGGGTTGCTGGAAATTGTGTTATTGAGATTTAATTGGTTTAGGGTTTGTGTGGAATTTGAGTTTGTGGTTAGGCTGAAATGGAGTTTGAGTTGTATTGATGTTGAATTTGTAATTGTGTGGCAGTTGTTGGGTTTGTGCTATTGAATGAATCCAGAGGTGTGTTGAAGTAGTGGGGTTTGTATTGAAATTGAATCTGTGGTTGCATTGTGGTTGAATTTGCAGTTAAAAGGGCATTTGAGTGTGAGTTTATGGTTACCTTATGACTGATTCAGTGTTTGGAATTGACCCTTACCTTGTTGAGATTATAGTTGGTGGTGTACCTATTTGTAATGTCGCGATTCAAGCAAATGGAGAAAAAGGGCAATGCCCAATCCTTTAGAGCTACTATGGGTAAACGATTAGCCAAGGAGATAGACAAACTAGAGCTTCAGCAAGCTCTATTCATCAAACAATGTGAGGCTTGGTATAATAAGAAAAGGAATAACAATTTTGTGCTAGAAGTCTTCGTGGAAGCAGTAATTGATGCAGCGTACCACGTGAGAGCCAACTTGGATAGATTTCACTGGGGTAAGTTGTTAGACCTAAAGGGAGCATACTACCCAGCTGAAGGCAAGCAATTTTATCCCAACCTTAGCGTGACAGCAGATAAACAACCATCGGAACTAGTTTCTCGTGTAAATGGGAAAGAAGTGGTCATCACCGATGAGCTGATTAGTGACCATTTGGAGCTACCCATAGGAGGCCAAGTCCTATCCTTTGACAAGTGGGCTAGGTGTTTAATTGATAAACATTGGACCAAGGACAATGCTATGTCTCATTTTGGAGTTATGGCAGCTACAAGCTTCAGAAACTAGCACATGTTTATACATTGCGGCCCCCTTGGTATTGAACCAAGATTGGTGGTATTCGTACTTACCCATAATGTCATCCTTAAGGCTAGTGGCTAGGGGTACCTTTGGAATGAGGATTTACATATTTTGGACAAAATATTTTTTCGAGATGACCAATTCTAGGGTATTGTGATTGCCAAGATGATCATGACCTCGATGTGGTAAGTAGTGAATCACAAAGCTGAGACTAAGAGGTTTGTATTTCCAATCCTATTGAGCCAATTATTTGGGCTCCTGATAATACGTCGATAGAAACCTGCATGTCTAAGAAAAGAAGGAACTTCCCGTACACTTACGAGGTAAGGAAGAGATTTAATGATTTCTATCTTAGCCTTATCAACCTTAATTCCCTTAGAAGGCACTACATGGACTAAGATTATCCCTTGATCAACTATAAAATGGAATTTGTCATAATTTAGAAACAAGTTATTTTCAATGCAACGTTTCAAAATGTTTTCAAGGTTAATCAAACAAGTATCAAAAGACTCACCATAAACTGTAAAGTCGTCCATAAAAACTTCAATACAGTCATCCATATAATCAAAGAAAATACTTACCATACACCTTTGGAACATGGCAGGTGCATTACATAGTCCAAAAGGCATTCTTCGATACGTAAAGGTGCTAAAAGGACATGTGAAATTCGTTTTGTCTTAGTCCTCTGGTGCAACAGAAATTTAGTGATAACCTGAATAACCATCTAAACAACAATAATGAGTTTTCCCTGCAAGTTTTTCAAGCATTTGGTCAATAAAAGGAATTAGAAAATGATCTTTACGAGTAACAAAATTTAACTTCCTGTAATCTATACAAACCCTCCACCCATTTTGTATACGGGTGGGCATCAATTAACCTGAAGTGTTCTCTACTATGGTTACTCTAGTTTTCATAGGAACCGTTTGTACTGGACTTACCTATTTACTATCTGAAATTGGATAGATTATTCCAGCATCTAGGGGCTTCAGAATCTCCTTCTTTACTACCTCCATCATTGGTGGGTTCAATCTTCATTGAGGTTGTCTTGTTTCCTTAGCTCCATCTTCTAATAGAATTCGGTGTATACAAATTGATGGATTATCCCTTTCAAATCAGCCACAGTCCATCCAAAAGCTTCTTTGTAAATTTTCAACATACTCAATAATTATGTTTCCTGCAAAGATGTTAGTCTGCTTGAAATAATAACAAGAAGAGTTTCATACTCACCTAAATATACATATTTCAAGTTATTTGGAAGAGCCTTCAACTCCAATTTTGGTGGCCGTATAAGAGATGACAACAACTTCAAAATTTTTTTAGTTAGCTCCAGAAAATATACCTATTCCTCCAAGTATTTGCTCCGCTCTAAAATCTAGATAGTGGTATTTAGCTCCTCAGGAGTGGCAAAATAATTGGCTAGTGTTTTTCCTTCCTAAATATCCAAGCTATTTCCCAATGTAGTCCATAATTTATCTGGTCCATCTAAACGAAATGTTTCTTACACTAAAGTATCAAGAAAACTCATAGAAACCAAAGGTTGATCATTATTGGGAAATTTCATGGCATCATAAATATTGAACTTAATCACATCACCATCAAACTCCATAGTTAAAGACCCATCATAGACATAAATTTTTGTTCTAGAAGTTTTAAAAAATGGTCTTGGGACTGAAGTGGATGAATCTTTATTACCTATCTGTAAGACAAAAAAATTAGCAGGAAAAATCATATTATCAACTTGAACTAGGACATCCTCAAGAACACCCTTTGGATAGGCATTAGATCGATCAGCAAGTTAGATTATGACACCAGTTTCTTTCAGAGGCCCTATATTCAAAGATTCATAAATAGATTGAGGCATAACATTAATTGATACACCTAAATCTAACAATGCTTTCTCAATTTTCAGATTACCTATTTTACAAAGGATTGTAAACATACCTAGATCTAGACACTTACAAGGTAACTTCTTTTGAAGCACAACAGAAACATTCTCACCCAATTGTACCTTTTCATTGCCACTTAACTTTCTCTTTGAGGTACAAAGCTCCTTAAGAAATTTAGCATAACGAGGAATTTGTTTAATAGCATCAAGCAAAGGAATCTTGACCTGTACCTTGTGAAAAGTTTCCAGAATTTCTTTCTGTTGCTCTTCCTTCTTCTGCTTGGCAAAATGACTATGAAAAGGAGGTTGGACACTGAACTTAGGTGTGACAATGCAAGAATCACCCTCCTTTTTCTCTTGTGACTGCTTTGGAACTTCTTTCTTTACTTCTTTTTTAACCTCTCGCTTAGGAACCTTTGGGTTAGGTTCCTTTAACTCTTTACCATTTCAAACTGTGATAGCACAAACACTCTTCTTTGGATTCACCTCAGGTTGAGAAGGGAACTTTCCTAAATTTTGTGCCTCCAACCTGTTGATGACAATTGCCATTTGGCTCATTTAAGTCTCAAGATTCTGTATGCTAGCTTACGTATCTTACCAAAATTTCATGGTATTCTGTTGAAAGTTCACAGTATTCGTGGCCAATGTCTTGACTATATCCTCCAAATATTTATTTTCACCAAAACTTTGTCCCATTTGTTGTTGCTGTCTAGGCACATAAGGCTGTTTATATGGCTAAAAATTAAAACTTACTTGTTGTCCCTGATTGTTGCCATAACAGAGGTTTAGATGATCTTGCAAACCTAGATTATATGTGTTTGAAAATGGGTCATACTTCTTTTGAGGTTGTCCTAAATAACCACCCATTGCCTTGGCTTCTTCATCTTGGTCTTCTTGTAAAGTGGGACACATATCTGTGGGATGGCCAACCATAGAACAAATACCACAAGTCTTAACTTCCTCTTTCTTTGATACCGCAAGTTGACGCACCAAAGAAGTTAAATCATCTATTCTTCTTTCCAACGATGAAACTCCTATCTCATTAACATGACTTGAACCATAATCATTCCAAGCTCCAAATTGTTAAGAGTTAAAAGCCATAGCTGAGATCAAATCCCATACAACTGCTGGTGTTTTATCAACTAGTGCTCCTCCACTTGCAGCATCTATCATACTCCTCTCAGTTGGTAAAAGATCTTCATAAAAGTATTGAATCAACAGTTGCTCGCTAATTTGATGATGGAGGCAGCTTGCACACGGCTTCTTAAATCTCTCCCAATATTCATATAATGACTCCCTAATGTTTTGTTGGATGCCACAGATTTCTTTTCTGATATTGGCGGCCCTGGCAGCTGGGAAAAACTTCTTTAGAAATAACTTCTTCATCTCTACCCATGTTTTAATACTTACAGTAGGTAAATAATATAACCAATCTTGGGCACCGTCTTTCAAAGAAAAGGGAAAAGCCCTCAGCTTTATCTGCTCTTCAGTGACATTAGTAGGCTTCATCCCCATACAAACAACATCAAACTCCTTCAAGTGCTTATAAGGATCTTCTTCCAATGTGCGTCGAAAAGTGGGTAACAAGTGAATTAGTCCCGACTTCAACTTAAAAGTGTTATTATCGCCCACATTCAGAAAATTAATGCAGTGAGGTTGTCGGTCCTCAGTTGGAGCAACCAGTTGGTGTAAAGCACGATTTGCATCCATGTTCCTTTCCCTCTGTCATTCTTCTCTCAGTACTTGTTATCTTTCTTTCGTCTGCTTTCTTAATGCCTTTGCTGTTTTGTCAATTTTAGGATTGTACTGCAAATTTTCAGATTGATTTGAACGCATCACGTACATAAACCGTCAAAAATTCCCCGACAATGACACCAAAATTTGTTGACCGCTGTCGCTTGCAGCCAAATATGAAAAGAAACCAACTTCCTACAATACAAATTAATGTAATAGTGGAAAGTAGGGATCGTTCCCACGAGAAATTTAGATGTCAGTAGCTAAGCAATAAAAAGGGGGTTTTAAAATTGTGAATTAAACATAATTTAAATGGAATACGAAATTGAAAAATTACTAATAGCAAACAATGATAATCTAAAAATCAATAGGAACAAATCTTGGTTTCCGGTCTCCTTCATTATTGAGCTTGCGTTGATCATCGATACTAAAAATAACCAATTTATTAGTTTAGGCATTCGTCGTGGTAAATTTCTTTACCTATTTTCTCTTATGTTTAGTTATCCAAAACATGTATTTGAATTAACCCTTATTAGTCAATAATCTGGATACGATATCAGATTTAATTAATTAATAGCTTTACAAATTAAGAAAATCGACGAACTAGACAACATACATACGATGTATATTTAGCCTAGACAATTATTTTTCCTAGAATCATGTCC
>JAOTAY010020658.1:0-12055 GCA_025629805.1 Erythroxylum baracoense | reverse complement strand
AATTAATAAAAATTTAACTCCCAAAATTCACTTATCCAAACCTCATAATTATTTAAATCATGCTTAACTAAAAAAAAACATTTTGGGGGCCATCATAAGATAGTTCAAACTTCCTGAGAATCTTTATAATTATTTTTTCTAATATTTGATTAGAAATTTATTTGTAAAGTTTAAAATTCTTTATATGGGTGTTATTGTTCTTTATTTTATATATTTTGTTAAAAACCTATATTTTTTTTGAAAAATACTAAATTTTGTTTTTGATATTTCCAGACTTTTTTTTATGTTATAACTAAAACTTTTAACATGTTTTTCTCAAAAGGAAGAGAATACTAAGATATACTCTATTTATAATATGCAAAATTCAGAATAAAGTGAAAATTTTGTTCATTATTCTTTAGAATTTAGACGAAGTATTTTCCAAATAAAAAACTTAACATTCCATTTAAAATGTCTAAAAGGACAATGAAGGTAAATTTATATTATCTTTGGGATCTTTTGTATTTTTTAAAATCCTAAATTCATGTTTAATTTTTATTTGCATATTCATCAAAATTTTGATTTTGGAGATTGTAAATTATATCTAAGATAATTACAGAATGACCATATTATAAAATTACAATAATCTTTTAAATATCCTAGTCAAAATCCACAATCTCCTTTTCCTATTACAAATTAAAAAATATTTTAGATAAAGCAAAGGAAACAAAGAGCTCTCAAATAATGCTATCTACCCTACATCACGAAATTATTGTGATAAATTATGAATTAAAAAATTTTACACAAAAACAAAAGGAAGATTAATGCAACCTCCTTGTAGTGTTGATTCATACTGATAATATACATAGCTTTATGGACACCTAAGTAGCCAACGAGCTTGACTTACACCGTGAACTCTGCATGGCACAATGCATATTGATCTCAAATAGGGAGCAACTGTAGAGCCCTAGTGTGGGCCCAAAGGTAAAGTTATAGTTGGGACCTTAGATTTATTCCTGTTGTCACTCCCTAACTTTGGCATAGTAGTTGGAATTAATTAGATGAAGCAATTAGGCATTTTCTATTGGGAATTTACACAAATGAAAATGTGGTTCTTAAATAAAGGGTCGGTGGTGAAACTCCAAAAGAGCGAAAAACATTTGTTAAGGTGTGTTATTCCATCAACTATGGCTACTATCAGGATGGACTGAGAACAAGAGCTACGCACGCTAGTAGTAGAATTTGAAAATATCTTCCAAGAGCCCAATGGTTCGCCTCCCTCTCGCTAGTTCAAGCATCGAATATTGTTCGAAATTGGTGCCAACCCAATTGTGGTTTGACCGTATCGAAACTCACATGCCTAAAAAGATGAAATCGAAAAACAGTACACCAAAATGATGGATAAGGGAATAATCCACACTAGCCAATCTCCTATCTCTCTGCCATTACTCCTTATCAAAAAATCATATGGAACTTGGAAAATATGTTTAAATTATTGTTCCTTTCATGAAAAGATGGTAAAAGACAAAATTTCGATCTTTGTAATAGAAGAATTCTTTGAAGAACTTCATGGAGCTATCTTTTTCTCTTAGCTTGACCTTTGCTCTGGCTACCACCAAATTTGAATAGCATCACTGGATGTGGAGAAGATAGATTTCTGAATACACCATGGCCATTTCTAATTTTGGTGATACCTTTTGAGTTTACAAATGCTCCTTCGACGTTCCAGGCGCTAATGAATTTCATCTTTTAAAATTTTCCACAATTTCATATTAGTATTTTTGGCTAAACCTCGGTAGAATAATTACGACATCTACGTGAGGCATTTTTTATACCACAATCTCAGTCTTTATTCGTTTACAAATCCAAGTGTTCTAATAGTTGTGATTTGCATTGTGTTTTAGGGTTTAAATTGTTAAGTATTTAATGTTAATTTGAGTGTTGAGCGTGTGTTTATGTGTTAGTTTATGTGTTTTTACAGGTTAGGATGAGTCTTTGAGCTTAAATGTTATACTTTTAAGGTACCTTGATGCGCTTGTTAGTGTTTTAGGATAAATGACAAAGAATGGAGAAGTTTCTAGGAGTTTCGAGCCAAAGACATAGCCCACAATTGTGGCAGAAAGGGACGTGTCAGTAGTAGCCAGGCCACGATCTTGCATTTTAAGCATGGTCGTGACAGAGAGCTTTCATCCAGGCCATGATTGTGCACATTGAGCCACGATCATGACAAAGAGATTTAGCTGCCTGCCATGATCATGGCCTGCATTGGATTGATACAAAAACTCAATTTTCACAAGACTTTTTGGACTATTTTGACCCCGAATTAAACCTAGGGCTTCCAAACTATAAATACATCATTAAGAGACAAATGCAGCAGCTTTTTGAGAGCCTAGAGAGTTGTGCAAGAGAGCCTCACGTCAGCCACATTCTGAGAAAAACCTAGAAAGAAATCGAGAGAAGGAAGAGACACACGGAGACGAAGCTTGATGCGACGTACTTCCTAAAATAGGTAGTTTCTCGCTGTCTCTGCCTCCATGAGTTCGTTTCGATGATATTTTCCTTTTTATTTCAATTTTGTTGATGTATGAAATTGCAATATTCGTTGAGAATAGTTGTCGCTGAATGTCGATTTAGGTCTAAACTCACCTTCGAGATTTTTGTTCTTAATATTAATGAAGTTTGATTAATTGCGTTTTTTATTTATTTATTGTGATTCAATATCTGTTCTTAACAACTTGCAATAAACTGAGAGGGTGAGCCAAATGAAAACAATCAAATTGGGCTAACGAGAGTTAGGTAATTTAATAGATAAAGAATTGAATCAAACCGATATAATTGTATAACGAGAGATCGAGCATAGGTTCTTGGTAGGTTATTAGACAACTTTAAAAATAATTTAGGTTTTCGATTAGCTATAAATTAAGAGATTACAACTCCATAATTTAAGGATTATAACTCGAGAGAGAGTAATCTACCCTAGGACCATATAGACCCAATAATTCAGTAATTTCATAATCAATTAGGTTTTCGTTAAAGTCAGATAAAAACCCCCTTTTCTCTCACTTGGTAGTTTCTAGGTTGATTTCAGATTGGGTTGTGTAACTTGCTATTTTGTTTACATTTCTGCACTTTAATTCTTGAAATTAATTGTTTGATTTATTTATTTCTGCATTAGTTTATTTATTTAAAATTACTTTAGTTTAGTACAACCTTAGAATTTAGGACTAATTTACCCATCCTTGTAGGATCGATACCTTAGGTACTACGCGAATGATCCGTGTGCTTGCGGATTTACCAAGGTTATCAAATATTAAAACTTATCATACATAACCTTGCTATCAAATTTTTGGCGTCGTTGTCGGGAAGGCAAAATTTACTTCTTTAGTATAAGGCTTTTCACTTTTGTGTTTTTATTTTATTAAAATTTAAAAAATTTAGAGAAGGAGTTTAGAACATAAAGTAGAGACACATTAAGACATCTTCGAATGAGAAATGAGACATCTAAAGAGCTAGATGCCAGAAAGAAATGGAAAGAATAATGATAAAAGATAGATATTATAGGGAGCAAAGAAATTTTGAGAATTACAATGAGTCAAAGTGTGGTTGGGGAAATAACGACCCTTATTTGAACTCGTACACTTCTGGGTGGCAAAACTACCCCGAATTCTATTGATCCAACAATGTAGGGACTCCTTTAGGACATTAAGACCTAGTAGAAGTTCAAAACGATGAATCTAGTTCATGGGAGTCAAAGCTAGACAAAATCATAGATAAGCTCACAGATATGGAAGAGAACTAGAAGAGATTAGAAAAGAAGTTTGAGCAAGTAACAGAAGATCATGCATCTTCTATTCACAATCTAAAATTTCAAATAGGCCAGCTTTCTAGGGACTGTTGTGAACAAAGTATGGAAAACTGTCTGTGTAGCATGGAAATAAATTAAATAAAGTTGTGTCAAGCTACCACACTTAGGAATGGGGTAGAGCTAAAAGAACCACTGGACCACCATGCTAAACCCCATTTGATTGAAGACTAAAAAATAGAAAAAGAGATTGAAGAAAAAATATGTTAACCCTCCATTTTATTCCCCAGTTCTTGATATATCACATGTGAATATCGAAAAATATTGGGTAGATGTCCATGCAAAGAACCCTATCCTTTACATTGATGATGATGAAGAGACATTCAACATGAATGATGTATTTAAGAATTCAAAGATTAGTAGCTCATTCAAGATAATTGATGTGTTCGAATCTTCTGAAGAACAAAAGGATGAAGAACAGATGATGACAACCATCGAGTTTGAAGAAACCATGAAAGTCTCTATTCGGGAAGCAAAAGAAGCAGAGGGGACGAAGGGGACTAAGGAAGAAAGAGAGCAACTCACCTTTGTACAAGACAAATTGTTGGACTCAAAGAAAGATTTAGGAAGTTTTGTTATTCTCTGTTATGTTGACAGTTTATCCGAAAAAAGGACATTGTTGAGCTTACTTAGTTTCCATAATGTTATCTATATTGTCCTTTTTATTATTCTGTAATTTATAGCTTACTTACAAGTTAAAAAAATGAGGTTGAGCGAAAAGGATAGAAGCAAGCCACTCGTAATTTATCCTAGCTAAGTATCCAAGGATAGAGTGTTGACCTACTGACGTTAAAAGAATTGTTGTATGGGAGGCACCCATGGAACAAAATTAGTTTCATTGTTTAATTTTGTTAGAATATTTGAATTCCATAGTTACGTTTATTTTTTTCTTTATTTGAATAAAATCGAGAAAGGAATAGGATTTCAAAAATTATGTGGATGATTGTGCAAGTATGAAAAGAGAGATGAAAAAGGGCCAAAAAAGAATCAAGTAGTGAAAGTGAAAAGATTTGGAAAAGAACAAAAAGAAGAAAATCAAAGTAGTGGTATGCCGCAGGCCACGATCGTGGCCTGACTAGTGAAGAATACGATGCAATTTTTAGATGAAATTTTACTATTTTACCCTTTTTACCACCTATATATTCAGTTCTAACTTCACTTTCACTTTCACTTTCATTTTCACCTTATCTCTTTAGAATTCAAGCATCCAAACACTCTTACCTCTCACTAAAAATTTTAACTTTCCAAAATTCTTTCAAATTCTACCCAATTATGTCACGCATTAAATAATCAGCCCAATGGGAGCTATATGGATGATAGTAAGTTGTAGGATGTAGAAAAAGAAACTGAGCAGTAGACTTCAGAGCACCATTCCCAATCTACACCGGGGAAGAAGATACTTGTTTTTAGTCTTTAAATGCTAAACAAATTTGAGTCCCAAAAAACTTTGATGTTGACACACTTGATAGGCTAGAGTTGCGTAAGCAGGTAGGAAACCTAGCTAAGAGAATCCAATGGTGCCAATTCATACGATTCCAATTTCCTTTTTATCAGGAGCTTACGTTGGAATTTTTCACATCACTGAGTTATGACCCTAAGAACCTCAAGGAATTATGGTTTAGGTTGAGAGGAAGGGCTTACGAATTGATTGTAGAACTCATAGGTGAGATGTCATGATGATTTTCATCCTTCTTAATACTGGAATGAGCTTACTGGAATTGAGCATTTTCATGCCAAGAATGCTCATAACAACATTAGCAGTCTCATCAACACTTACTACTGCACAAATTTATATGTCTGCTGGTTTTTGACAATTTAGAAACCAATAAGTGTTCAACCAAGGAACTTTTTATGTTGTGGTGCATATACCACATTATTCCAGTATGTACATCCACACATGTGCTACAAGCTATTGTTACTGTTCTGTGTAAGTTGAGAAACAATCTAGGAATTAGGTACATAGTATATGCCATTGCGAAATACTTTAAGGTGGATTAGAGTGGACTAATAGTTTACTTACTTGAATTCCTAATCCACCACCATTTATGGTGGGCTGAAATCCTTAAGTCCCACAACAAGGAACTAAGAGACATTAGTTAGAAGACACATGTCAGAATTAGGACGAGTCAGGTGAGCTCAAGTTTAGCGCTGTCTCGACAGGAAGAATCCACCAGTAAAGAATCTGAGGAAGAGGAAGATGAAGAACCAGGATGGAAAAAGATTTTGGATGCAATCTCCGAAATTAATAAAACACTTACAGAGATGGCATAAACACAATGATGCCAGAGCCGAGATATCTGACGGATCCATCAATATTTCAAGTCTCAGGGCATTTAATTGCCGCTTCCGACACCATCACCACCTCCTTCTCCATAGGATTTATGATTTACCCAATTGTTTAATTTTTTCTTTCCCAAATTATCCTTCAATTTTGTTTTATTTTTATGTTTATTTTTTCATTATTTTCTGTTTATTTTAATTTTTTCCTTTTCCTTTCTTTATATGTTTGTGTTTGTTTCCATCTCACATTGAGGACAGTGTGTTATTCAAGTGTGGGGAGGGATTCTGTGTTTTGCTCTTTTATGTGATTTTGCATAATGTATGATAGTTATTAGGTTGCATTGTGTGAATTGTATGAATGTGTCAATAGCTTAGATTGAGTGAAAATCATTTAATTTTGAACATAGTCTATTAGGTTGTGAATGATCATTAGCTCGGTAAATTAGTGAATTAGGGTTCTTTGGACAAATATACAACTTAATTAGGACTTAGTGTGAATTTATCTTTAGCACCCTCTAGATTGTTATATTTGTTCATAAATTGAGTTCTTTCAACTTAAGTAGCTTTACTAGTATTTTTTCATAAAAACGAATAGCTAAAACAACAAGGTAGGCAATAAATTGCGAAAAATGTGTATGTTTTGTTAATAAATCACTATTCCACTGACCTTCGAGTTATGAATAGAGCTAGTAGCCAGTTGAAAACATGATGTAGCTGAGTAACTGAACCGACACGCATCACAAATGTGTGCCTTCGCGTCAAAAGGCTATAATGATGTTTCAACCAAACAGAGTAATAAAAACATGACTTAGTTGAGTAACCGGATCGACATTCATTACAAGTGTTTGCCTCCACATAAAATGACTAAGTCTATGTTCACAAATTAATATAAAAATATCTTCTTTAATAAAAACCTACCAAACTTATAAATAACTTGACTTTTCATGACAATATACTTAGGAACAATTACAAAGTCTGAAGGACCAAAGACTTATTAATGTGTGTGTACAACTAAAAAGGGTAAATGAATTAACACTTATATCTTGATTAAAGTGTATATTTAGCTCAAAGCCCTTAGACATAGATTTTTCCTGTTAATGATTAGATATAACTTGTCAGATTGTGTTCAAGATTAAATTTATTTCATGACATTAAAGTCAATGTCTCATTTTTGCATTATTTATTTTATGCTTGTTGTGTGTTGTTGTTTTGTTTGCTTGAAGACAAGCAAACGTTTAAGTGTAGAGATGTTGAAAGTTGAGATTTGCATTGTGTTTTAGGATTTAAATTGTTAAGTATTTAGTGTTAATTTGAGTGTTAAGTATGTGTTTATGTGTTAATTGTGTTAGTTTATGTGTTTAGTGTTTTTATGGGTTAGTATGAGTCTTTAAGCTTCAATGTTATATTTTTGAGGTACCTTGATGTGTTTGATAATGTTTCAGGTTAAACGGCAAAGAACAGAGAAGTTTCAAGGAGTTTTGGTCCAAAGACATTGCCCACAATTGTGGCACAACAGGCCACGATCGTGACAGAAAGGGACAAGCCAGCAGCAGCTAGGCCACGATCTTGCACTTTAGGCACCGTCGTGACAGAGAGATTTCATCCAGGCCACGATCGTGCACATTGGGCTACGATCATGACAGGGATGTTTAGGCACTGGCCATGATCATGACAGGGAAGTTTAGGTGCTTGCCACAATTGTGGCCTGCATCAGGCTAATAAGAAAACTTAATTCTTTCAAGACCTTTTAGACCATTTTGACCCCGAATTAAACCTAAAGCTTCCAAACTATAAATACATCATTAAGAGACAGATGCAGTAGCTTTTCGAGGGCCTGGAGAGTCATGCAAGAGAGCCTCAAGTCAGCCACATTCCGAGAAAAGCCTAAAGAGAAATTGAGAGATTGAGGAAGGAGACAAAGGAAGACAGACACTGAGATGAAGCTTGACGTGATGTTTTTCCTGGAACAAGTGGTTTCCTACTGTTGCTGTCTCCACAAGTCTATTCTGACAGTATTTTCCATTTTATTTAAATTTTATAGATGTATGAAATTACAATATGCATTGAGAATAGTTGTCGTTGAATGTTGATTTAGGTCTAAACTCACCTTTGGGATTCTTGTTCTTAATATTAATAAAGTTTGATTGATTGTGTTCTTCATTGATTTATTGTGATTCAATATGTTCGCCCCGAATTTTTTTTCTTTAGTTAAGACTGATTTACATGAATTATAATGTTTTGATGGGTTAATTTTATTTAGAGTTAATTATTATGGAAATATTAGTAAGATTATATGACATAGGTTGATTGATTTAAAGTGTTAAAATTGCATTTTAAGAGGAAGAAAAACGAAATTAGAAGATAGAAAAGGGAGAGAGTGTCATTGGAGAGAAAAGAAAAGAGAGTTAGGTTTTGATTTTTCTTAGGCTTAAAGAGTGATTTTGAAGTGGCTCAAGAAGGGAAAAAGGAAGAGGAGGATTAGAGCTTCGATTAGAGCCAAACATCTCACTATGTGGTGAAGATTCAAGGTAAGTTTGATTTTAATCTTTTGGATTTTTGAAAGGGGTTTAAGAATGCTAGGATGTGTAGAAAGTTGTTAATGAATGGTATATAAAAATGTTTAGATCTTTTTGGTTGATGAACAAGTATAGCTTATGAATTAGTTTGTGAATGATATTGGGTTGAAAATGAAGCAGAAGAGATGGGTTAGTGATAAGATGGGTTATATGTGAAAGGTGGGAAGTAAGAAGATGAAAAATGTCCCAAAATACGTTCTCGGAATGGGTTTCTCGCCATGGCAAACTTCTAGGTTTCGCCACGGCGACACAAAACATGTTCTAAGCATTGGTTTCTAGATAATTTTGCCACGGCGAACTTGGTTTTGCTGCAGCAAACTCAGACAATTTCGCCACGGCAAACTTGGCTTTTGCCGCGGCGAACTTTCCAGCACAGAGCATGCGTAGGTATTTTGAACATAACTTTTTTTGTAGTGATCCAAATGGAGTGATTTTTGATTTGTTGTAAACTAGAGACATAGAGCTACAAATTTATAATGAAATGGAGTTCTATTTCAGTCTATAAGGATTTGAAATTTTGAATGGAAGTTGAACCAAGAATGTGGTTTTAATATAAGAATAGCCAGAAAATGTTTGGGGTATAACTTTTAGAGTATTGAACCGTGAATGATTTTGGTGTCATTAGAAACTTAAGACAATGAGGAACATGTTTCTAGGGGAAGTGTTATTAAATTTTTTCATGCATTTGATTAGAATGATAGTGGAAAATTGACCTGAAAGTTTGAATTTTTGAAAGGGTTTGGGTTCAAAAAGCTTAGGAAATATATTGGTTTTAGTGAATATATTTCTTTGGGTTCTAAATTGGAATTCCTATTGAATGGAGTTTTTGATTATTGTTAAGGGAAATCAAGAAGGTGATCAAGAGAAGCAAGAGGAGCAAGAAGAAAGATATCCTTAAGTCAATTTCTTAAGCAAGAAATTCAAGGTGGTTTACACTTTTATAATTAAGTAATAAGCTCCTAATGTTTCTTCAAAACCAAGAAAGTTTTAAAATGTTTTCAAATGTGTTATAAATATGCCGTTAAGGCTATTTGAATGCTTTGATAATGTACCACATGTTTGTATATGAATTTTGTCATTGGTTATGAAATGAATGATGAAAATGATCTTTGAAAAGGATATTGATTTTTGAAACGATATTATGGTTATGAAATCAAGTTTCGAAAAAATGCCGTTGAGGCCATATGTTTACAAGTTGTGAAATGCATGATTATATGGGTTTGTGATGGTCCCCTAAGTTAAGTCAAGTGCACTTTGACAAAAGGCTTCTCCCACCTGCCCGCTAGTGACATGGAGCTCCTTCACGGACTCCCATAAGTTCACGACTACGCATGACCATTAAGTAGAATTGCAATAGTACGTTATATCCACCATTTTGATGTGCTACACAGGACCCTTATGGAAAATGCGTAGTGTGTTCTGTTTTGGATCTACCCAAACCATTTTGATGTGCTTATGTGTTGACAAGTTTATTGAATGCGTGATTTGAATTACTTATAAAGTGTTTGATGATTTGAGAATTGAGAAATATGTGTTTATGTTTCAATGTAAACTATTTCAACGGTTTTACTTGTTACTGGCTATAAAATTGTTATCCACAAGCTTTAAGCTCACCCCCTCCATCTTCCTTCCCATCTTCATGCAATGAATGAGTTATCGAGTGGTCGAGTCAAGAGTCAAGGCATCACTCCATTTTGCATGTTTTGTTTTGATAGTTTTTTTGAAGTTAGATTTTGTAAAACAATGCTTTAGTTGCATTTTAGGCAATTCTAGTTTTTATAAACTTTTTATTTTGGATTATGATGTAAGGGGGCTCGAAATGTCCACTAAAGCGTTGTAAAACTCTTACTTTATATATTAATGAAATATATGTTGGTTTTGTATATGATTCTCCTTATGTTTCTCCTTATGTATATGATATTAATGAAGTATTCGATTTCGGAAATAAGATTAAGATTTCGAGAGTTTGTTTGTAGTTAGGTTTTTATCCATTTTTGTTTTTGGGTTGTACAAATGAATGGGGTTGAAAGATTTTAAGTTTGCATGTAGTAAGATAGGACATTTTAGGCTGAGGGTTCAGTCACAGGGGTTTTCGCAATTCACCCGAAAGGTCAGTGAGGTTTACTCACACATGATAAAATTTTGGGCACTATAAGAAAATCATTGAATAGCGGCAGAATCTTACAGATGGAAACAAAACTGACGCTATTTACTGGCAGAAAAATAAATTGCGTCGGTAAATAAAGGGTTGTTTTCGTATATAGTGACGGATCCACCAATTCGTCGGTAAAACTGGAGGGAAGGAATTTGGCGCAAAATCTCTGGCGGCATATAGCGACGACAAAAAGCCTACGGTGTTGACAAAAATTGCGGGAACTGTTCCCGTAATTCATTTCTTCGGACATATACCGACAAAAATAGGGACTTCTGTCAGCAATAAATACGGGATCATTTACCGACAAAATTGGTGTTCTGTCGCAATTGGAAACTGTTGTTAAATACTGACGGAGCATATATTCCGTCGGTAAATGATATCCATTTGGTCAACCAAACGTCGTCATTTGGATGAAGACGAGAAGATAAAATTGAATCATCGACAGAATATGAATGCCATCGGTGATTATTCTGTTTAACGTGAAAATTAGCAACGGAAATACTTTTCCGTCGGTAACTGTTGGAAACTTGCGTCGTAGTTTTGTTAAAGACGGCAATATGAATCCTAGATTACCGACAGAACCAGTGTGCCATCAGTATTTGAGTTTATACCGCCAAGAATTACCGCTCTTTTAGCGACAGAATTGGAGTCCCATTAGTAAATGTCGGCAAGTTGCGTCGTAAGGACGACGAGGGAAAACCTAGATTATCGACAAAATGTATATTCTGTCGGTTTTTAAGTTTTCACTGCCAGTAATTACCGCTTTTTTAGCAACAGAATTGGTATTCCGTCGGTAAATGTCAGCAAGTGATGACGATGGAAAACCTAGATACATTCCGTCGACAATCCACGGCCTTTATCTCGCGCTCCGCCCCCTCCCCTCCCCCCCGCGCACAATTCTTCTTCTCTCAACTCGCGATCGCCTTCTATTTTCGACCCCTTCTCTCATGTTTTCTAGCCATTTTTGACTGTTTTCTTACTTATCGTGCGTTGTTTGAGGTAAACTCTCTAATGAGTGTGTTATTTCTCTTTAAAAAGCATGTTTTTAGTGTTAGACGTGAGTGTTTGGTGATAAAATCTTGCTTGATTATTGTTGATGTTTGTGATTTTTTCGTGTAATTATTGATTTATTTGTTGTTTATATGTGTTATTGTTGGTAAATAATGGAAAAATGCAATTGATTTGTGGTTAGATTGAGATTAT
>JAOTAY010020657.1:0-12058 GCA_025629805.1 Erythroxylum baracoense | reverse complement strand
CCTAGTAGCTTCAACTCCCACACTGCCGCTGGAAGCGAGACGTCCGTAATTGATCCGATCAAGGAGCTGTACCCAGGAGGCTAGAAGATTATTAATAGGACAAATTCTTATTTCTCCTCCTTTGACGTGACTCGAACTCAAGACCTCCTTTTAAAGGAAAGCCTTAAGTGAAAAGTTGAAGTCATTAAGCCACTCCTTGTTGTCACTAATACGTTCATTTTGATAACTCATACGGTGACCTGACCTTATTATAGTGCTAAGATGACAAGTTAAAAGCACGTAGTGTGACTTCTGAAAAGTACCATTGCTGTTGTTATCACTTTTTAAATGAATGTCGTAATCACCAATGCTTTATAAATTATTGTGTATGATTAAAGTTTAGTTCAACAAGAAGCACAGTGCTCGACAAAAGTTTTGAAAGAAAGCTAAGTTATCCCTTTGGCTTAAACACACGCAAAGTGTTCGACGAAAGTTGCGATAGAGAAAAGAAGAAGAAGAAAAAGAATAGAATCAAGGCTTAATGCCTAACGTCCCGTACTCTTCGAAGCATCCAATTCGCTTCGAAACCCTGATGTTCAACGAAAGTTGTGAGAGAAAGATCAGAACGAAACTAGCATATGATTCCTTTGCCATTAGGACCAAATCTGCTGGGGCCAAATGTGGACCAGGCTACTCTAACAAGCAGAGGGAACTGCAGCAATCCAAACAAAGTTATGGGGATACAAGCTAGCAGCACAATTGGAGCTGCCACCCATTTCACTCGATGCACAAGAACCAAGTAAAGTGATGATCCAAAAGCTGCCAGCATGAACAGTATAGCGAAGAAAAGAGAAATGAGGCCAATGGAATGCACAACCTCATTGGCAAGGCCCTGAGAAAATCTCTTTCTGCACAACGATTTGTGAGTATCCCCAGAAACATTAGCACAGCTGTAGCAGAAGCAAACAGGGCTAATGCATCTGATAATGCGTAAAGCATGAAAGGTTGGTGGTTTATGAAAACTGGGATGCCACTAGAGTCACGACCACCTGGAGGTGATGAAGCACCAGAGAAAACAGCTCCAAATACAAGGGTGGATACAACAGTGCATGATGAGGCTGTGCCTTTCATCCATTTCTCACCTTTTTTGACCAAGTTCTCGTGATTCTCTGAAAACACCTGCTTTGGAGTTTTTCCCTTGTGGTTTTCCTTTCCTCCTCCATCGCTGAGTGATGGTTTCGATTGATTTTCAGGAGGCACCTCCCCTGAATCATTTTTGGATTTTTTATCTTGTTTCTCTTTTCTTTTCTTAATGTTTAACTCTTGTTGGAATGATGGTTTCACAATCTTTTCTACTTCCTGCACACAAACATTCAAAAGCAACCAGAGATCAGTAAGAATTCCATGCTAGTTAATATCTTGATCATGCTGCTTCGTTTTGATTACTTAGGGAATGGCTAGTAAACAATCGTAGAATGCATTGATGTGGTTGTATCTGTATAGGTAAGCACCTTGAACCACTGTAATTCCCGTTGCATCTGCAGTGCCGGACCAGAAATCTGATCGATTGGCCCTAAAAATCCCGCTAAGTGTAAGATGTTGTTTCCATATGCATCTTTTGTTTGTGACAAAATGCTTCTGCAAACTCATACGGTATAAGAGATTGAATACATTTTCTCTGCGGTTTAGAACTGCTTGATGAAATACATTGCGCTTCTCTTCACGGCTTCTAAACCAAACCGAGAAAGGGTAAGCCTTGATAATGTCCACAACCAGCTCATGAATTCCCATTGTGGCAGCCGTGTGCATTGGAGCTACTAGCATGTGTTCTGCATCTAACTTGCTTGAATTCACAGCATTGTTACACAAGATTTTTGCAATTTCGCGAGTTTGCATATGCATCAGCTTTGTGTCATACACGTGCTGGAAATATCCAAACATCCTGGACTTCGATAGGTTAGCACTTTGCTTCCCTTCAGGAAATTTTGGTTCTGCACTTTGAGTGACACTATTTTCCTTCAAACAAATATCTGAAAACACCAGGAGAAATAAAGAAATGAAGATGATAACTTGATATATACGTTTGGTATATGCAGGAAGACACATCTGTAGCAAATTGTTGAAGGATGTGAAGGATTGGAACACCTACAATGATACAGCAAACGTTGGAAGCATCCCAGCTTACTTCCACTTGGAAAAGCACGAGGCTTTCGAGCTAAAATCCCCAAAGCAGTATCGTTTTTTTTGTCCTTTTCAATTACTAACTCAGGGAAGCGATTCAGGAGATAAAGAGCTATATCTGTTCATGGCAATACAATGAACGAAGAGTCCATGTTTTAGTTGAGAGACATTTATGTGATAATGAAAGTACACACCCTTTCTTCCAGATCCTAAGACTGAGACTTCGTATATAAAGAACTGGATCATTAACCATAGAAGTCTGCCACGAGTAAAAGATTGAGGAGCTTAGCACCACGTTGGGCAGTGAATGGACTTGGATCCTCATGGGAAGTCACTGATAGAAGATACCAAATAGTGTCTTTCTGGGCATACTTTGCAGCAGTATGAAGAGGTGTCTCATTGAAATTTTTAGTAAGTTGTGGCAATCTTGAATTTTCGTGGACCAAAACCCTTGCAGCTTCTAAGTTTCCTACAGCAGCTTACCTAATATCAGCACGAACAAGAAACAGAGACAAAGATCAAAACTTTCCAGAAAAAGATTTTCCAGCACTCAGAACCAACCATCAGGATCCTATTTTCTAAGCTAAAAGAAGCAAAATTTAAGGAGAAAACTATCTAGAGTAGCTCACCAAGAGTTTTAGAGGCTTTCCTTCCTCCTCTACGGTGATCAGTTGAAGTATCGTTATCATGAGTAGTAGTAGATTGCAAGAGTTCTTTCTCCAAGCTTCCTTGAGGCTCACGAGAATGGCCGTTCTTCTTCATTTTTGTTATTTTGAAGGGACTAAAATGGATCTAAGTTCTTAAATCTGGAACTATATGATGCAGTTTCAGAATCCTGGTGGTGCTACTTATAAGCTACTGTCATGCAACTACTGTAATGCAGACGAAGGTTGGATCCATCTTGCAGAAAATCAGAATGACATTAAATCAAGAAGATGACGTCGTGTTTTATCGGCAATCTGATATAACACGACGTCATCTTCTTGATTTAATGCTGTTTTTTCTAAATCATGAAAGGTAAGGACTGCTTTTTCTAGATCATACAAGGTAAGGACATGGTAGATTAATCATTGATTAGCTTTAAGTAAAATTATAGTTTAAGAGAGAGAATCCGATATCGAATTTTGACTAGTATAGGAAAAGTGAGAGATGCTTTTTCTAAATCATACAAGGTAGAAAGATTCCAGGAAAAGTGACAACTGCTTTTTCGAAATCATACAAGGTAAGGACGTGACAGATTAATCACTGATTATCTTTAAGAGAGATAATTGAAGAGAGGTTGATGGTTTGAGTCGTGGCATCACTCAATATATTTTCAAGTGTGATTGATGAAGAGAAGAGAACATAGATACGTTGAATATGCTAATATCATATAGAAATTAATGTCCGACTCGAAGTTCTAATTACATGACCTAAGTTGAATAGGATCGAACTTGGATGGTTTGAAGTCAACTATATTTAGGCCTAGTCTAATTATTTCTTTTTTATTTAAAATGTAGAAACTAATGTCATTTTATTTAAAATTATATCGTTTTCTTTTAAAACTTTCAGATTTTAGGTTGGGTCAAGTTGGATTGGACAACCTGAGCTTAAGCTAGATGTCAAGCTCAAAATTTTCAACAAAAAGGCCCGAATCTATTATAAGACCTGGTTAATTTCAAATGAATATTTTGACTTTAGGTCAAGTTGAGTAAGATCTGACCTAAAGTATGATCTTGTTATTTTCAATGTTTTAAGTGGTTTTTTTCTTTCTATTTTAACAAGTTTCATTATGCTAAGGAAGTTGATGTTCATGCCCCCTCTTCTGCATGCAAGTATGGTGTGAAAATCTAAAAGCACCTGCTAGTTACCAATTTGTAAGCATTTAGCCTGTTCATTATAGATGTTCTACTCACTTTGAATTTGATGAGTTCAAATTAGGCCCTGAAAATCTTGGGACAAAGTTATAATGTCTACTTCACCAACTCTGGTTAATGAGTAATTTGCCTTCTGCACAGTTTCCAATATCTTGAAACTGTTAATAGCTTCATAGGAGAATCTGCTTATTCTTGATACCAGCAAGACAGACGTAAGGCCTTCTGTTAAGATTGAAAACTTAAAAGTGATTTGGACCATGTTAATGGCAGAGCCAGAGGTGGCTACATCTTGATTTCAGAGCCAGAGGTGGCTACATCTTGCTCCACCGGATATGACAAAGTGAAACCCAGTTTCTTCTCTGTTCCTGCATCACCATTTTCATCGTTCCCTGAATGTTCTCAAACAAATTTCGCTACTTCCACGGCCATAAAGTCAAACAGCTCCTAAAGAACAGAAAATTTCCAGGTGTAGTATTACATATACTATGTTGAACTAATTGTTTTATATGTTTGAATTAACCATGATTTGAAACATTTTATTCCTGGAAGAACATAGTTTGAGTACATATATATATACCTGAGAAGTACCAGACAATATATCTGATGGTATACAAATCTCCACTCTATGTAAATCAGAAAGCTCGTAGCTCGCAAATTCAAACCGTAGTATAACCCTTTCTCGTTCCTAGCATATGAAGTAGTCATAAAACTGAAAGCTGGGATCATTTATAGGTGCTGGAAAAATAAAGACGCATTGGTGGATAGCTTGGTTTATTTGGATTACGTGGAAATGAAGGTGCTACTCCACCGTTGCATGCATTTGGACGCTACTTACATGATTAGTTCTTTTAATTATTTGGACAGCAGCCTTGGTCTTATGTGGTTACATGCACGGTGGGTTTATGGAGAGTAAATGCATGGCTGAACATTAAAGTTGTATGGCTTGGCTTGAATGTTAAAGACAACGTTGATAACATCTATTGGCGTTGGTTATTTGGACAGTTTGCGTTAACTGTCCAAAGTACGTACAACTGGGGATATAAAGATGTGTAAATCCTTCGGACTTACTGGTGGAACGCACTTCAACATTCTGCATTAAAGAACTCATTTGTTCACATAATATACAATAATGAACAATGCATTAAAGGTCAGTATGGAAACCTTAGCATATAGTAAATTAACTTATATTTGAATTAAATGTGATCTATTTCATGAATGACTGATGAATTTTGGATTAATTAAACTTACAGTTATACCAATAGAATTGGATTTTATTCGGTTTAAATTTATAGGTCAAGTTCGAGTTAAACTAGATTTTGAGTCGGATCTGATATTAAATATTTGTTCGAAATATCTAATATTTTAAACCCTTTCTCACAATCCAACCACTTCTTTAAGAGTTAGTTATGATTAAGGAAGCAATGAGCATTGGAATGTCTAGAGCTAGCCTGGTCAATATGTGCCAAAATTACGCCTTTTTATTTTTTAAATCAAAGTGATGATCTTGTTTTTAGTTATATCAAAACAACCTCATTTTGTTTTTAGTTATATCAAAACGACCTGAGGAAACTCAATTCTGAATAGAATTATAGTCGACATTCCTGCTCAACTCAACGCATGGAACACATGAAGCTGAAATGCTTTTCTTTTCTTGAGGACGCTATCCCTATTCCCTACTCGAGGGACGAATCGATCTTTCGAAGGTCACTATTTTCCGATCACCATAGAGGGATGAATAAACGACACTTTTAGTTCCGAGCAACTATAATACAGGCAATATAATCTCAGCAAATGCAAAGACAAGACTTTCCCGTTGCTGTTCTCAATGCAACTGGCAGTGCTAGCTTCAAATTCATGTGAGTTCTATCCCTTGGTCCAATACAATAACATCATCATACAACAGATTGCTCCAGATTTTGAAGAGTGTATCCTCGTCAATCCTGACAAGGCTAATTATTAGGAATGTTGTAATTATCTTAATTGTAAACGATATTTACCTTGTAATTAGCTAATGTTTAGCAGTAGAATCCCTTAGATTAAGGATTAGATCACGTCTGTAATATGTATATATTTCCTACCTCATCAGTAATGAAAATCATCTCATTACCGTCTTTTCTGTTTTCTATAACTTTTTATGGTATCAGAGCACCGATCTTGGTGCTCTGTTTACATCCTCCAGCCATCTTTCCGCTGCTTTCTCTTGCCATGTCAAAGGAAGTAGATGTATCCGAAAAATCCTTGTTTGTGGATTCCTCCAACCCATATTTTGTTCATCACTCAGATCAACCAGGCCATTTGCTTGTGCCAACCAAATTAAATGGATCTAACTACCAACAATGGAAAAAGGCGATGATGCATGCCCTTATCGCTAAAAAAAAATTGGGTTTTGTTGATGGCAGCCTGGAGATGCCGTCACCCGAAGATCAAAAATATGAGTTGTGGAGTCAATGCAATTCTATGATTCTCTCTTGGCTAACTCACTCAGTGGAGGCTGATATTGCAGCTGGATTTGTCCATGCACAAACGGCACACCAGGTATGGCGGGATCTCCATGATCAATTTTCGCAGAAAAACACTTCAGCAATTTATCAGATACAAAAATCTATTGCTACTATCACCCAAGGTACCATGTCTGTTGCTACTTATTACATCAAAATTAAGAGCTTGTGGGACGAGCTAGAGACTCACCGCACCCCTATTGTCTGCAACCGTTCCAAGGAACATCAAGAAGAACGGGAAGAAGATAAGTTGATTCAATTTCTAATGGGACTCAGTGAATCATTCAAAACTGTTAGATCTAATATTTTGATGATGACTCCTTTGCCTAATATTCGACAAGCATACTCTATCATTATACAGGAGGAAACTCAACAACAAATGGTCACGAATTCTGTTGAAAACTTTTCTATTGCAGCTATAGTACAGAATCGTTCCTCCTCTAATTCGAAATCTGGCAAAGGGAAATTGTGTGATCATTGTAACAGGTCCGGACATACCATTGAAGAGTGCCGGACTCTCAAATTTCATTGCAAGTTTTGCGACAAACGAGGGCATACGGAAGATCGTTGTCGTCTGAAGAACGGAAATTCCAATGGTAGGCCTTCCCAGAACAATGGAAATAGGTATGGTGGCCGTAACTTTTCCGCCGCCAACATGACTGAGGCGTCACAGGGAAGCTTCACGACCGGATCCGTACCTCTACCTAATTTGAGCAATGAACAACTTCAGCAATTGGCACAGGCGTTGGCAGCACTTAATCAAAATCAGCCCTCTAATGATGCTGGTAACACAGATGTGTTCGCAAACGCCGCAGGTCTGATTTCTTTACCCAATGTTTTTTCTAGTTCTGTTGTCAAACCCTGGATTCTAGATAGTGGTGCAACCGACCACATCACACAAGATTCTTCACTCCTATATAATCTTCAGCCTTCTTCCACCCCACTCGTTAATCTACCAAATGGAGAAACATCACGCATCACTCACACTGGCACAATTAATTTTCGGCCTCATCTTACTTTAGATAAAGTCTTGTGTGTCCCATCATTCAATTTAAACCTCATGTCAGTCAGTAAAATTACTAACACTTTAAATTGTTGTGTTATGTTTTTCCCAAAATTCTGTGTTTTGCAGGACTTGGCTACGGGGAGGATGATTGGCTCGGGTGAAGAACGCCAGGGACTATACTATATGTCGCCTTTCGTCCCAAATCCTACTACTTTTCATGTTACTCGTCCTTCTCAATTATGGCACTTAAGACTAGGCCATCCATCACCGTCACGTTTTAAACTTATTTCCCCTTTACTTCAAATAAATGATAATTCTCATTCTCATGATCACTGTAATGTTTGTCCAATTGCCAAACAAACAAGACTGCCATTTCCCACTAGTTCCATTTCTACACACTTTCCTTTTGATCTATTGCATTGCGATGTATGGGGTCCGCACAAAATTCCAACTCATTCTGGGGCTAAATTTTTCCTTACAATAGTCGACGATTTCACACGAACAACTTGGGTCTTTCTTATGCAAAATAAGTCCCAAACTTCTAGCATACTTGAGCGCTTCATTGAATTTGTCCAAACACAGTTTCATGCCTCGGTTAAATCTCTAAGAGCCGATAACGGCACTGAATTTTTACCTCTTATCACTTTTTTAGAAAATCGGGGCATTGAATTTCAAAGATCATGTGTCTACACCCCACAGCAAAATGGGGTTGTAGAACGAAAACATAGACACATTTTAAATGTTGCTCGCTCATTACTTTTTCAGTCAAAACTACCACTTTCATTTTGGGGTGAATGCGTTCTTACTACCATATACATCATAAATCGACTCCCTTCACCATTGTTATCTAATAAAACACCATTTGAATTACTCTATCATCGACCTCCCACTTTAGACCATCTTAGGGTCTTCGGCTGTCAATGTTTTTCCACCAATGTCCATCCCAAGCAAAAATTTTCACCTTGGGCTTCTTATTGCGTTTTCGTTCGCTATCCGCAAGGACACAAAGGCTACAAGCTATTCGACCTAAGCTCTAAAACTTTCTTTATCAGTCGGGATGTTGTCTTTCGCATAGACGTTTTTCCCTTCACTTCCTTCGATCCAGCTCGTTCTTCTCACAATTCTTCCTCCATGCTTCCCAATCTCTCACTCGCCCTTACCAACACACGCAGCTATCCCTCCATCTTCTCCATTATCCCTGGACACCCCATCACCGTCCGCTGATTCACATACCCATATCGACAGTCCCATGCTGCCGTCTCCAACACCCATGCAACCCACTCCGTCCTCATCTGAAAGTTCTTTACAGTCCTCTCCATCTGTTCCTTCATCCGACGCCCCCATCCGCCTCCTCGTCATTCCTCTCGTGACCGTTAGGTTCCTGTATGGTATGATTCATATATCTTCCCTCGCGCCAATCACTCAACCGGTGGTCAGGTTCGGCAATCGTCTACGAAGTACCCACTCTCTTCTTATCTTAGTCTTTCTCGTTTTTCACCTACTCACCGTCATTTTCTAGCTTCCATTTCTACTACCACAGAACCTACCTCATATGCTGAAGCCGTTAGCCAACCCGAATGGAGACAGGCTATGACAGCAGAACTAGAGGCACTGGCCCGGAATCATACCTGGACCCCTATGCCGTTACCTGCCGGATATAATCCCATCGGCTGCAAATGGGTTTACAAAATAAAATATAAGTCTGACAGTTCCATTGAGCGCTACAAAGCGTGTTTGGTTGATAAGGGATACACCCAGGTGGAAGGTATAGACTATAAGGAGACTTTTTTCCCCACTGCTAAAATTACTACTCTTCGATGTCTTCTTTCTGTTGCAGCTGCTCGCAATTGGCACACTCATCAGCTTGACGTTCAAAACGCCTTTCTACATGGCGACTTGAATGAGGTAGTGTACATGTCACCACCACCTGGTCTTCGCCGACAGGGGGAGCATATGGTATGTCGGCTACATAAATCCTTATATGGTTTAAAGCAGGCATCCCGCAACTGGTTTTCCACACTTTCGGATGTTCTTCGGAAAGCAGGGTATGTTCAATCGCGAGCCGACTATTCCCTATTCACTAAAGTCAAAGGTACTTCGATCATTGCCTTACTTGTGTATGTCGATGACATTTTGCTGACCGGAAATGATCTTCCTGCCATTGAGAAGCTTAAACAATTTCTGCTTGAACATTTTCATATCAAGGATTTGGGTGATTTAAAATACTTCTTGGGCATTGAATTTTCTCGTTCTAAGAATGGTATATTTATGTCCCAAAGGAAGTACGCACTGGATATTTTACAGGACACAGGATACACGGGATCGAAGCCAGAAAGCTTCCCGATGGAGCAAAATCTAAAATTGTCTCTTGCAGATGGGGACAAATTACATGATCCGACTAAATACCGCAGGTTGGTCGGCAGACTCATCTACCTCACTGTCACCAGGCCGGATATTGTTTATTCAGTACGGGTGTTGAGTCAATTTATGAATGAGCCTTGTAAGTCACATTGGAATGCAGCACTACGAGTCCTTCGTTATATCAAAGGGACTCCAGGACAGGGTATCCTTCTTGGCTCCAGTTCAGATCTAAAATTGAAGGCATTTTGCGACTCAGATTGGGGTGGTTGCAGGATGACCAGACGTTCAGTCTCCGGATATTGTATTTTTCTTGGTTCTTCTCTTATATCTTGGAAGTCAAAAAAGCAAACAAATGTATCACGATCTTCAGCGGAGGCAGAGTATCGAGCCATGGCCAATACGTGTTTAGAACTAACATGGTTACGATATATTTTGCAGGATTTACGGGTACCACAGACAGATCCATCATTTTTATATTGTGATAATCAGGCAGCTTTACACATTGCAGCAAATCCAGTTTTTCACGAGCGCACGAAGCACATTGAAATAGATTGTCACATTGTTCGTGAAAAATTGCAGGCGAAAGTAATAGAGCCGCGATATGTCTCGACTCATATGCAGCTAGCGGACATTTTTACAAAGCCATTGGGAAAAGATCAGTTCCAGTTTTTACGAAGCAAGTTGGGAGTACTTGATCCCTACTCTCCAACTTGAGGGGGAGTATTAGGAATGTTGTAATTATCTTAATTGTAAACGATATTTACCTTGTAATTAGCTAATGTTTAGCAGTAGAATCCCTTAGATTAAGGATTAGATCACGTCTGTAATATGTATATATTTCCTACCTCATCAGTAATGAAAATCATCTCATTACCGTCTTTTCTGTTTTCTATAACTTTTTACTAATCAATTGACAAGAAACAACTTGCAGAAAATGTCAGCAAGCTTATAGTCTAGACACACTCAACTCAACACACGGAAAACATGAAGCTGAAGTACTTAATCGATCTTTCTGAGGTCACTGAAGTTACTTGTGCCTCTGCGTTTTCCGATCACCGTAGAAGGATGAATAGAAACTAGAAAGGCGAAACTTTAGATCCGAGCAATTATATTACAAGCGATATAATCTCAGTAAATGAAAAGACGAGACCTTTTAAGTGCTGTTTTTAATGCAACTGGCAGTGCTAGCTTCAGATTCTTTCAAGTTCTATCCACTGATCCAATATGATAAACTTATCACACAGCAGTTTGTTTCATGTTTTTGAAGAGTTTATCCCCTTCAATCCTGACAATGCTAAAGGGTTTTCTCCAACTAAATCAATTGACAAGAAACAACTCGGAGAAAAGGGCGGGTTGTAAAATCAAGTCGGGTCGAATCGGCTCAAGTCGGTTCAAATCGGGTCGGTGATGAGTCGGGCCGTACATTCGGTGGGTCTTTCCTCCGACGAACACTGGAAAATGCTGGATTTGGTAATTTTTGGATTTTGACGGTAAGGGGAATTTGCGTGAAGGCGGAACTAGATTTCGTTTTCGGGAACTGGAAATTCTTTGTTCTGCTTTTTATTGCTGATTCTTTTTCACTTTCGAACTCAACTTGTGTTTTAGGGTTTATGTTAAACAGTTTGGAAGATGAAACTCGTTCTCAGTTTTTTGAGTGCTAATGGAGTCTCGAACAAGCAGATTATGTGCTTCTCTGAGCAAAATCAGATGTTCATTTCCCAGCAATTGGAATTCTTTTTGATGGGGTTGACAAAAATTAATCTTACAATAATACAACAAGCAGACAATTGGATATTATCTTCTTGCACGATAGGTGTTTGAGCACTGGTTTCTGAGGTGGAGTGGATCTGAAGCTTGCTTCTCTGGTAACTAGCAGATGATTTCTTTACTCTGTGGCTGGAAAATGCTAGGTCCAAAGGTTGAAAAAATGATTTCCACCAAGAGAGGGAACTGTGAGAATGCAAATAAGGTCACTGGAACACAAGCCACAAGGCCAATTGCAACTGCAATCCACCCAATTCTGTGTACAAGAACTATATGTAGAGCTGAGCTAAAAGCTGCAAGCATTGAAACTATTGAAAAGAAGAGAGTGATTAGGCTAATGCTCAATCTCATTGGTAAAGCCCTGAGAAAATCTTCTTCTGAATAACGTGAAGTGAGCATACCCAAGAACATTA
>JAOTAY010020656.1:0-12060 GCA_025629805.1 Erythroxylum baracoense | reverse complement strand
CCTTGATTTCCCTGATGCTGTGTATATTTGATTCCTTGATTCTTGGTGTATATTTAATTTGTTGAGATCATTTTTCCCTTAATTTTAGCTTAGCAGATCTGTTGTATTTGGCTATAAAAGCCACATTATTGTAACTATAAAGATAACATTTTCTTCTCCTCCTCTGTTGTTCGTACATGGTATCAGAGCAAACCAATGGCTGAAACACCAAACCAAAGCTCTTCCCATCCTACTAATGCTCAGCATTCTTTCTCTGTTAAACTAAAACCCACCAATTATCTGGCATGGAAAACCCAATTCCAACCTCTCCTAAACTATTACAATCTAAACCACCTCATTGATGGCTCTTCCCCACCGTCAAAAACAATCAAATCCCCATCTGACCCAACAATTGACATCCCTAATCCTGAATATGTTACTTGGTTCAAACAGGACCAGCTCTTGCATTCCTGGCTTCACTCCTCTCTGTCTGAAGAAGTTTTTTCATACATTGTTGGGTTAGACTCCTCTCAAGCTGTCTGGCAAGCCTTAGCACAGGCTTTCGGTTCTATTTCTCAAAACCGTCAACTTCAGATTCATATTGAACTTCAGGAATTCAAGAAGAATGATTTATCAATCTCTGCCTATCTTCAACGTGCCAAGGCACTAAAAGATGAATTACAAGCTGCTGGTCGACCTCTCTCTACAGCAGAATTCAATGCCATTATTTACAGAAATATTGGCATCGAATACCATAATATTATCACTGCCTTAAACCTTCGTCCTGACCCTGTACCGTTTCATGAGCTTCATGGCCAACTTATTGCTCATGAAATACTTCTCAAAAGTTGCCATGATCCACCTCAGGCCAATATGGCCTCTTGGCAATTCTCCAACAACCCTCTCCCACCATTGCTTCCAACGCCAAGTTCAAATTCCAATTGGCAAAAGAACTCAACTTCCAAAACCAAAGGTCCTTGTCAAATATGTGGATACCGAAATCATACTGCAGACAAATGTCGTCGTCGCTACCAACGCCCAATTCAAAATCAAAATCAGAACCAAACCCGTTACCCACCACCAATGGCCAATTACTCTTACAATTGTCCATCACCCTCACCCTATTATCCATCACCTCCTCCAATGATGAATTACTACCCACCCCCTCCACCATTGGCAAACTACTCCACTGCATTACCTTCCACAAACCATTGGCACCCTGACACTGCAGCCAATTACCATGTCACGCCTGACATTCAATCATTGAGCGCTGCTACTGAATATCAGGGTACTGATCATCTTCATGTTGGAAATGGTGTTGGCTTACCGATTTCTCACACTGGTACGGTTACCATCCCCTCTTCCAATGGTCCCCTTCATTTAAAAAATACCCTTTGTGTTCCTAAAATTGTAAAAAATCTTTTGTCTGTTCAGAAATTCACCACTGACAATTGTTGTTTCTTTGAATTTTGGCCTCACTGTTTTTTTGTTAAGGATCAGGTCACCAAGAAGATTCTTCTGCAGGGTCCAAGTGAAGATGGTATCTATTCTCTTAAATCACCCTTGAAGTCCGCCATGACAGCCACTGTTCCTTCGTTTTCTGATTGGCATTCTGCCTTAGGTCATCCACATCGTAGAACTGTGTCCAAAATAATCAAAGATTTCAAGTTACCTTGCTCTAGTTTTCATTTTAATCCTTGTTCTGCTTGCAACTTAGGCAAATTATCTAGACTTTCCTTAGCTTCTGTTGAACACAAGAGCACGGCTCCTTTTCAAATAATTCACTCTGATGTTTGGGGCCCTGCTCCTGTTGTGTCTAGTTCAGGTCATAAATATATTCTGCTATTTATTGACGATTTCACTCGTTTTACTTGGCTATATTTGTTGAAAAATAAAAGTGATGTCTATGCCATGTTTCTTCAGTTTCAATCTCTTGTGGAGCGTCAATTTAATTCAAAAATATTAGCCTTTCATTCTGATTGGGGAGGGGAATACCAGAAATTGAATAAATATTTTCAACAGGCTGGTATAATTCATAGGATAGCATGTCCCTACACTCACGAACAAAATGGTACCGCAGAAAGAAAAATTCGTCATCTCATTGATACTACTCTTACATTGCTTTCCCATGCTAAATTACCTTTACAATACTGGAACTATGCTGCTGAAAATAGTGTTCAATCTATAAATATAATGCCCACACCAACCCTTCAAAATCATAGTCCGTTTATGTGTTTGTATAAGTCTTCACCAAATTATCTTGCCCAACAACCTTTTGGTTGCACCATCTATCCATTTCTTAGACCATATTCTAATCACAAATTTTCATTCAGATCCATACCGTGTATTTACTTAGGAACAAGTCCTTCCCATCATGCTCATCGTTGTCTAGATCCTACATCAAAGCGTGTTTATCTAGCTAGACATGTCAAGTTTGATTCAAACACATTTCTTGGTTCTCAATTATCTACAGGTACAGTTCCGCCTCCACCTACTACACCTTGGCTTTCCATCACAAATCAGATACCGCATCACTTGGGCACTCCAGTTGAATCAGGTACGACTTTATCTAATACAAATTTATATGAAGAGTCCAATTCAACGACAAACACCTTGCCAAATCCAACCCATTCGCCAGCACCTACATCTGACAATAATCACACTCTTACATCCAATACATCTTCTTCCCCTCACAACCAAGTCGTCCCATATACCAATCCACAAAATCCACCAGCTTTAGACCTTGTAGTCGACCTTTCCTCTCACTTTCCGCCAATTACTCTACCACAGAACCCCATCCGAACTCACTCAATGCAGCTTCGACCAACCACCAGACAAAGACGACATGCTTTAATCTGTACAACCAAGCTTGATTTTTTGTCTCATGAACCTCAGACCTACAATCAAGCTCAGCCTCATCTGCAATGGAGGCAAGCCATGGAAAGTGAAATTAATGCCCTCTTGCAAAATAAAACATGGCAGTTGGTTCCTCGCCCTCCAAATACCAACATTGTGGAAAATAAATGGCTATTTCGTATTAAACGGAAAGCTAATGGAGATATTGAGCGCTATAAGGCTCGTTTGGTTGCAAAGGGTTTCTCTCAGCAACCTGGAATTGATTACAATGAGACCTTCAGTCCGGTAGTCAAAGCAACAACAATTCGCACGGTATTGTCTCTTGCTACTGTGTCAAATTGGCCAATTAGGCAGTTGGATATATCTAATGCGTTCTTGCATGGATATATTGAGGAGGATATATATATGGCTCAGCCACCTGGTTTCATTGATTCTGTTCATCCGGATTATGTTTGTAAGTTACAGAAATCTCTGTATGGGCTCCGGCAGGCACCGCGTGCTTGGTTTCAACGATTGAGTAATTTTTTGTTACAGATTGGGTTTCAAGCTTCCAAGGCTGACACTTCTTTGTTCATTTACAAGGAGGGTAATATTAAATGCTTCATTTTAATCTATGTTGATGATATTTTGCTTACATGCTCTGATTCTAGCAAGTTAGAATTCTTTCTGCAAGCTTTACAGTCTGCGTTTCCAGTTAGAGACCTTGGCAAGTTGCATTATTTTTTAGGCATTGAAGTGCTTCCGACATCCTCTGGAGTTGTGTTATCACAGCAGAAATATGTCCGTGATTTATTACATCAGTTTAACATGATTGACAGCAAGGCAACCTTGACTCCTATGGCTACCACTCCACCACTATCTAAGCATAGTGGTGAACTCATGTCTAATGGAGAACAATTTCGGCATCTGGTTGGTTCTCTTCAATATGTTACTCTCACTAGACCAGATGTGTCCTTCACAGTTAACAAACTTGCGCAGTTCATGCATCAACCAACGCAAGATCACTGGATAGCAGCCAAACGTTTGTTGCGTTATCTCAACGGTACTGCTTCTATGGGTCTCTTCTTCTCTAATACTTCTCCAATATCTTTACAATGTTTTTCGGATAGCGATTGGGCTGGCTGCCCGGATGATCGAAAATCAACATCTGGTTATGCAATTTATTTGGGGAATAACTTAATATCATGGTCATCCAAGAAACAGTCCACTGTTGCTCGCTCTTCAACAGAAAGTGAATACCGTTCTATTGCTCATGCTACATCTGAGATTATGTGGCTTTTGTCCTTGCTGTCCGAACTTGGGTATCAAGTTTCACCAGCAACCCTATGGTGTGATAACATTGGGGCCATTTACTTGACATCAAATCCAGTTTTTCATGCTCGAACGAAGCATATTGAACTAGATTTTCATTTTGTGAGAGACCAAGTACAGCGCAAAAAGGTTCAGATTAAATTTATATCAGGCCAAGATCAGATTGCTGACATAATGACCAAACCTTTAGGCTCTCGTCTGTTTTTACGCCATCGTGACAAGCTTCGTCTTCAGCCTTCTCCGTCTTCAGCTTGAGGGGGCATGTAAAGATATCAGCAGCTGATTTGGATTCAACGTTACCTTGATTTCCCTGATGCTGTGTATATTTGATTCCTTGATTCTTGGTGTATATTTAATTTGTTGAGATCATTTTTCCTTAATTTTAGCTTAGCAGATCTGTTGTATTTGGCTATAAAAGCCACAGTATTGTAACTATAAAGATAACATTTTTCTTCTCCTCCTCTGTTGTTCGTACAATATGTTGGTTGTTTGGGAAAGTGATGATATTGGCTCAGGGTTTAAGTGAAATGAGTTCACTTTCTTTCTTGGATGGAGACTTTTTCATTGGGTTATTGGATTTTTAAAATTACAAAAGATAATAATGGCTGAGTAGATGTGGAGTGCCTCACTTTACTGCTCCTATTCTACATTTGAATCATAAAATAGAGCTATTTATTTATTATTCTTACTAAAAATAAAAATAAAGATATAATTATTATACATGAACTTTATAAAAATCTAATTCATCACATTATCATAATAATTCACTTTAATATTCATTTACTAATAGTTTGAAATAAATGGTTTAAATTTATATCAACTCATGAATTAGTCAAGCTAAAAAAGAATCAATTAAAATAAAGTATATTTTTTAATATATGATAACAAATATTGTTACTAATAAGGAATTCCAAAATTATTTATAATAGTAAAGTTACATTTTATATATGTGAATATGTAAAAATAATATAGATAAAAATAAAGAGATAGGTACATTTTATATATGTGAATATATAAAAATAATATTGATAAAAATAAAGAGATAGTTATTAGTTCAAATTTATATTATTATAATTTTTTGAGATATGATTAATATAAAATAAAAAATTATATATCACAATATATCGATAGACTATTTTGTAATTTTATGAAATTCATAGACCTTTTTATAATTTTAAAAATCTAAAACAGTACTCGATATTAATCGTAACCAATACCATATCATACCAGAACTAATTTAGTATCGAATTAACATTGATATTTCCTTATGTAGAAGCGAAAATGATAGGCACATGCAAAACAAACCTATAATGTAGCTTTTGTGGCAAATCTAATTAATAATTTAACTTTAAGAAACTCAAACCATAATAAAGTTGGTTATAACTATAATATATAATCATAACAAACATATAAATATATAAGATCTGAATTAAATATTCAAGTTTTTAAATATTCAAATAAGAAATATTATAATCTCATTTTTATTGGGTTTTTGCCTATGAGTAAAGTTTTATTCCTTATACATGTTCATTCATCAAATAATGAAAGTATATAATGCACTTTTACATTTATATGAAATCCTATAAAAGGATAATAAAGATGATTATCAATTATCTAATTATATTAAAACTTTGTCAATGGTCACTGGATTTTTTTATCTTTTATTTTAATACGTGAAGTTATATGGTTATTGGTACAAATATTATCATCATAGTCTAAAAGAAAGACCTAAATCAATAGCAATAAGAACTTAAAGAAAGAAAACTACTTTCTAGTATAGAAAATTGATGGCAGAACAATAGTTTGACCTTTTATTACCTATCAATGTTTACATATATAGGAATTGAAATAACAGAAGCAAAGTAACATGACAATCATGCCAGCAACCCTGGCTATCAACTAGGAAGGGAAATTGCGTACAAACTAAGAACTACTAATCCACTGCTTAGTAATGGTCATGCGACTTGGTTAGTCATGGGGACAAGGTTGATAGGGTCAAGGCTCTTATCATTCCTCCCCCTTTGAGATCCTTGACCGCAAGGATCAAAGTCTAGGTAAGCAAGTCGAAAACGCCACTCAGTTTCCTATGTTGCATCTTCTGGTGAAGTACCTTGCCATTGAACCAAGATTCCAATTTGGGGTCAATATTTACCCTTACGAATGAGACAGCGATCCAAAACAAGGAGCGGTTGCGGTAGGATGACAACATCTTTAGTTGAAACTGGTGGAGGTGGAGAGGTGTCAGTGGCAGAAGCTAGTCCGAAGTATTTACGGAGCATGCTCACATGGAAGACATCGTGGATTTGGAATCCTAGAGGAAGTTCCACGCGAAAAGCTACTGCGCCCACCTTAGCAATAATCTTGTAAGGACTAAAATATCTTTGGGACAGCTTGAGAGAAGAATAGACGGCCTATAAGAAGAAGACAAGTGTTTTCAGGTAATTGTTTGATCTTTTATTACCTAGCAATGTTTACGTATATAGGAATTGAAATAACAGAAGCAAAGTAACGTGACAATCATGCCAGCAACCCTGGCTATCAACTAGGAAGGGAAATTACCTACAAACTAGGAACTACTAATCCACTGCTTAGTAATGGTCATGTGACTTGGTTAGTCATGGTGACAAGGTTGACAGGGTCAAGGCTCTTATCATTCCTCCCCCCCTGAGATCCTTGACTGCAAAGATCAAATTATGGGTAAGCAAGTTGAAAACGCCACTCGGTTTCCTATGTTGCATCTTCTAGTGAAGTACCTTACCATTGAACCAAGATTTCAATTCAGGGTTGATATTTGCCCTTATGAATCACACGACAATCCAAAACAAGTAGAGGTTGTGGCAGGATGATAGCATCTTTAGTTGAAACTAGTAGAGGTGGAGAGATGTCAGTGGCAGAAGCTGGTCCGAAGTGTTTACAGAGTATGCTCACATGGAAGACATCGTGAATTTGGGATCCTAGGGGAAGTTCCACGTGGTAAGCTACTGCACCCACCTTAGCAATAATCTTATAGGGACCAAAATATCTTAGGGACAGCTTGAGAGAAGAATGGACTGCTATAGAAGACTACTTATAAGGCTACAGTTTGATGTACACATAATCCCCTAGTTGAAATTCAACATCACATCGATGCTGGTCTGTATGGCTTTTCATACGCTGGTTGGCAAGGGAGAGATCGTGTCTCAAGGAGGTAAGGATGACATCACGTGAGCAAAGATATTCGTCGACTGTCTGAACACGAGCTGTGCCTAGTATATAGCGAAGCAACGAAGGAGGAGACATACCATAGACTACTTCAAATGGAGTGGTTTTAGTAGCAGAGTGGAAGGATGTATTATAACTATATTCTTCCCAGAGTAACCAATCTGCCCATTTGCGAGGTTAATCACTAGCAAAACAACACAAATATTGCTCTAATGTATGGTTTACGACCTCGATTTGACCATCTATCTGGGGGTGGTAGCTGGAACTCATACACAATCGAGATCCCTGCAAACGAAAAAGGGTATGCCAAAAGGAGCTAATAAAGATTTTGTCACGGTCACTTATAATGGACACTGGGATACCATGAAGACGGATAATGTTGTCAACAAAAGCTTTAGCCACATTTAATGTCATAAATGGGTGCTTCAAAGGAATAAAGTTAACGTATTTAGATAATCGGTTGACAATAACCAAAACCATCGTGAACCTATTAGAAGATGGCAACCCTTCAATAAAATCCATAGAGAGGTCTGTCCAAATTTGAGAGGGAATAGGGAACGATTGTAATAGCCCTGTAGGTTGCATGCTATATGTTTTGCACCTTTGACAAATTGAGCAGTTTTGGAATAATGTTTTGATGTTGCGACTTATATTGGCCCCGTGGAAGCTTTGCTTGATTCGAGAGAGTGTCTTGGTGAACCCAAAGTGGTCGTCGACTGGTGTGGTATGATAATCCTCCAATATTCGGGAAATGAGCAAAGAGCGGGGACTCAAGTAGATTGGATCATTCCAGAACCATACACCATCCCTACATACCGAATGATTTGGAGTATAAACCTCCTGCAGAGGAGCATAAAAAGGATCCGTACGAACCTCCTTTTGCAATTTTGGCCACTAGTCATAGTGTGGCATAGAAATGGCCAAATTTTGAATTTTAGCAGCTCGGGATAATGCATCAGCGGCCTGATTGTCTCACCCCTTCTTGTATTCAATTTTGTAGTCATACCCTAGTAGTTTCGGAAGCTACCTAGTCTGTGCAGGGGCAGTAATGCGTTGTTCAAGTATTTCAAATTTTTATGATCAGTACGTACCATGAATGGTTTCCCCAATAGACAAGGGCAACATTTACAGATGACTTTAACAACTGTCAGCATCTCCTTTTCATAAGTGGAAAGGTAGAGAAAGGATCCTTTTAGAGTTTCACTGAAGAATGCAACCAGACCATTTTATTGAGAAAGAAAGACACATATTCCAGAACCTCTGGCATCACATTCAATCACGAATGGTTTGGAAAAATCAGGTAAGCAGAGCACTAGCGAAGAAGAAAAGGCCAGTTTCAAGTGATTGAAGACACTCTCAGCTGCGTCATCCCACAAGAACCCATTGATAGATAAGAGGAGATTCACGAGTGCTGCAATCGAGCCAAAATTACTAATGAACTTACGGTGGTATCCTGCAATGCTAAGGAACCTACGGAGACCCCGTGCATTCATAGGTTTTGGCCAGCTAAGAATGACCTAAATCTTTGAAGGATCCACTAAAACTCCCTGATTAGAAATAATATGTCCCAAAAAATCAACACTGCTAACTCCGAACCTACATTTAGCCTTAGCAAAAAGGTTATGAGAAGATAATAGTTGCAGCACTGTTCGGAGGTGATCAAGGTGTTCAGCTCAAGAGCGTGAATAAATCAAGATGTTGTCAAAGAACAACAAGATGAAACGACAAAGGTATGGTCTGAACGCGTCATTCATGAGACTCTGGAAGGTTGTCGGTGCGTTTGAGAGACCGAAGGGTGTCACAATAAATTCATAATGGCCAATGTGTGTGTGAAATGCAGTCTTAGGAATATCCTCTTCACAAACACTAATTTGATGATAACTAGCACGAAGATTAAGTTTAGAAAAATATCGTGCCCCATGGAGTTCATCCAGCAACTCGTCTATGACTGGAATAGGATACGGATCTTTGGTAGTGATTACATTGAGGGCTCTATAGTCGACACACAACCGCCAAATGTCATCAGCTTTCTTCACCAGTAGCACTAGAGATAAGAAGGGACTGTTGCTGGGACGAATGAACCCCCATTGGAGTAACTCCTACATAAGTTTTCAATTTCTGCCTTTTAGTGGTAGGGATACTGGTATGGCCAGACATTGATTGGCACAACCGCAAGATGTAAAGGAATGCAGTGGTCATGCGAACACTGGGGTGGCAGTCTCATGGGTGCAGTGAAGACATGAGAAAATTGCTCAAGTAAACTAGTAATATCTGGATGGTGGATGTGGGTAGACGAATCAGCAGGCAGTAGATGAAACAAGAACCCCATACCTTGGAGAGAGTTGTAGTCATGATCTGATAAGTAATCTAGAGGAGTCTAGTGTAATCCTTTTAAGTGACAGACTTTCCCTTTGTGGTTATAAGACATAGTCAACTTTTTGTAATCCACTTCAATAGGACCAAGCGTTTCTAGCCATTGCACTCCCAAAACTAATTGACAAGAAGCAGTAAGTAACATATAAAAATCAGCAGAGATAGGGTTACCTTATGCCAGTAGGGAGAGGGACTGATATAGGCCTACATAATTGATCTTTTCCTTGTTGGCGACCATCACCTAGAATTGTTTTGTAGTATCCACTGATAGCCCCAGCTGAGAGAAAAGCATGTTTTCTATAAAATTATGGGTGCTCCCCCTATTAATGAGTACAGTAATCAGTTTGTTTCATATGGTTCTCATAATGCACAACGTTTTAGGATGTTGGATGCTAGAAATGGCATGGAAAGAAATTTTGGGAACCATCTCCTGAGAGTCATCAGCAGAAAAGGATTGTTCAGAGTCAGCCTCACCAACATCTTTAATCATAAAAAGCTGCGGTTTTACACACTTGTGGCCAGGTATGTATTTGTCATCACAGTAATAATACAACCATTCATAAGCCTCCTGAGGGGTGATACGACGAACGGACGTGGGTAAGGATAGGAGTGCAAGACGGGAAACCGAAGAGGGTCCAAGAAGGCCTAGACTGGTTGCTGCTTTCAGCAGACCTAAGGGCATGGTTGACCAGAATGTTGGCCGCTTCTGCTGATTATTCAGTTCCTCAGCCAACCTGGCAACTCCAATGGCATCTTCCAAGATGTGTGGTTGCTTAATCTAGACGTCCAAATGGATATCGTCCCTCAGACCTGCTATGAAGCTTTCGACTAGAAAAGACTCTGGCAAAGCATCGACTAGTTGGGATAGGTTCTTGAAGGCTTCTTGATAATGGGCCACTGTAGTTATTTAAGTCAGTCGAGCTAACGCTGTTGATGGATCCTCATATTCAGTTGGACAAAACGAAGAAATGCTCAGGTGAATTCAGCCCACTGTTATGGCCCACGAATTTTAGTATACCAACGGTGCCATTGCAGTGCAATTCCCTCAAGGTGAAAGGAGGCTAACGAAACATGTTGATCGCAGGGAACTCATTGGTAATCAAAATATTGCTCAGCACAGTAAATCCAACCGTATGGATCATCCCCATTGAATTTTGGGAAATGAAGTTTAAGGGAAGGGTGGTGGTCTATAGTGTGGTTTTGGTCGGTGGCTTGGGGATTTGAGGTCTCACCACTAGCAAATGGGTTGATATTAGTAGTTGCTTGTCGAGGCAACTGGAGAGATTGGAATTCGGTGAGGAGTGTTTGGAGGATGGAATTAATTTAGTTAAACTGGGATTGGCGGCGGTCAAATTGGGATTGGTGGCGATTAAATTGGGATTCAAGACAAGCTAAAGTTTCGTTCACATCCTATCGAAACTCAACATTAGTTTTGCCCCGAGTATCTATCGACTCTTATACCAATTGATACGATATAGTTCAGAATAGAAGAAAGTTTAGAGAAGAAGACAAGTGTTTTCAAGTAATTGCTTGACCTTTTATTACCCAGCAATGTTTACATATATAAGAATTGAAATAACAGAAGCAAAGTAATGTGACAATCATGCCAACAACCCTGGCTAACAACTATGAAGGGAAATTGCCTACAAACTAGGAACTACTACTCCACTACTCAGTAATGGTCAGGTGAATTGGTTAGTCATGGTGACAGGGTTAACAGGGTCAAGGCTCTTATCACATAATAAAGCTATCTAAAGGCTATCTCAGCTTAAATAATAAAAGGTAATAAAACAACAAATTACTTACTCTGAAGTGTAGCATGCATAGTTAGGAACAATATACTAAAATTTTAGCTCAAATGGAGATCATATAGTCCTCCAAATGTCTGACTGAAATTTTAGCTCAAATGGAGATCATTTAGTCCTCCAAATGTCTGAGTGAAGAGACCAAATTTTCATATTTTTCTTTTTGTTTTTTTCGCTGTAGTTTTCCCCTTTTCTTTCATTTTCTTTCTTGTTCCTAACTGCCACTTTTGCCTCTTTTAATTTTTCTTTTTTTTATTTTATCTTGACATTTGTATATAATTGACCCACTTTAGAAGTGACTGACTTAACAAATATCTCCCTCACAACTTAAACAGGGCTATACTTAACTAAACTCACTTCCTTCCTGCAAATAGGAAACATCTCTATGGGTAAGGTCTTTATCATAATTTCATAGCCATTTTCATTTATATGGATCTTTTCTAATGATAGTTGCTTCATTTGTTGTAACATCCCCTCACCAATTGCTAGTGAACAGTGACATATGCATGCATTCATACATGCACATGCATAGTAG
>JAOTAY010020655.1:0-12061 GCA_025629805.1 Erythroxylum baracoense | reverse complement strand
AAACATCCTTTCCTGACCATACTTTCTCTGGAACATCTAACTGTAAAGTGATGCAGGGTGAGTGATTTAATACATATACCGTTGTGAATAAAACCTTATCTTAAAATATCCTAGGCAACTTTGCATGTGAAAGTAGGCATCTAACTCTCTCCATCAAATTCTTGTTCATCCTCTCAGCTAAGTCATTCAATTATGGTATCTTAAAAGGAGTAGTCTTATGTCAAATACCATGTTCTTTATAATAAACTTCAAATGGTTTAGTTTATTCTCTACCATTGTCTGTTCGAATGCATTTCAACTTCTTCCCAATTTGTCTTTTAACTGAGGCATGGAATTGCTTGAAAACATCTAGCACTTGATTTTTAGTTTTCAAGGTATATACCCACGTCTTAATTGAATGGTCATCGATGAAAGTCACAAAGTATTGAGCACCACCTAATGACTTTGGCATTGACCCACTTAGATATGAGTGTACCAAATCTAATAAATTCTTTATTCTGGAAGGAGGGGAACTTTTGAAGACAACTCTATTTTGCTTTCCTGATAGACAATCAACAAAATTCTTTAAATGTACATGGTCAATTCCAAATAGTGCATTCTTTCACCAACTGCGTCATTCCCTTCTCGCTCATATGATCGAGTCTCCTGTGACACAATTCAATTGCACCATCTTTCTCCATTGGATTCACAACATCATTGAAGAGCTTTTCCTGCATCATATATAACTTCAAGCACTTCTTACCTTTGGGGATTGCCAAGGAGCCTTTAATAAGTTTCCATTTTCCATCTTTAAAAGTTCTACAAAAACCTTCATTATCAAGTATATCAACAAAGATCAAATTTAGGCAAAGATCAGGAATATTCCTGACACCTTTTAGAGTCAATCTCATGCCATTTTATCTCCAAGTAAATATCACCTTTTTCAGTTATTTTGGCATATGTGTGTGTGTGTGTGTGTGTGTGTATACACCTATCCAGTTGAACTAACAGAATGCACTATTCACATCATTATCATACAAGATGATGTGAAAGTCATTAATGGTAGTAGCCATTGATGCATGTTCATCATCACTGTTATCAGCTTTTTTAACTTCTTTGCCTTTGTTCTTTTCTTTTTTGAACTTTCGATAAAACCTTTTAATGTAACCCTTCTTCTTGCAGTGATGATACTCAATATTTATTTGATCTTCTTCTGCTTTTATCTCTAGAATTTGGACCTCTAGATTTGCTCCCACCCCTGGAACTTGTGACCAAAATTTCTATCTGTGTTGAAGAGGCCAAACTATGTGATCTCTGTCTCATCTCTTCATTCAGCATTCCACTTTTTATAGATTCCATGTTAACAACACCGTCAATTATAGAATTGGTAATTGAAATCTTCAAAGTCTCCCAAAACTCTGGCAGGCAGGTAAGTAAGAAAAGGGCAAGCACTTCATCATCAAACTTTATGCCCATTCCTAATAATTGATCCACGATCCTTTAAAATTCATTCAAGTGATCTGTCATAGAGGTACCTTCTTGATATTTTATCTATACTAATTTTATTAGGTAAAATAATTTCTTGTTATTGATTTTTCAGGCATACAACTCCTCGAGCTTCTTCCACAATGTCCATGCGTGAGTCTTGTTACAGATATGGTTGTTCACATTATCTTCGACAAATTGTCGAATAAAACCACATTCTTGCTCATGCTCAAACGCCCACTCCTTGTTTGATTTATTTTTGGATTTTACTGTGGTAAACACAGGTAAATGCATTTTTATGACGAACAAAAGTTCTTTCATCTTATTCTTCTATATGTGGTAGTTAGAGCCATTTAGGCTAATCGTCTTGCTTATTTTTTTCCTTCATTTTTGATGAAAAATCCTTTGACATAGAACCAAACCTCGCTCTGAATAATACCCATATGTATGAATAGTATCGTATATATGAATAATACCGTATTGTACAGATGAATAGACCATATATGTGAATAGCACCCAGTTGCTACAGCTCTAACTGCTACAGTGTTAACTCCAAAATAAATGCATGAACAGTTGCCACTTTTCTTGCTTATTGTTTTACTATTCACTACTTTCACTGTGTTCACCCAAAATTCGAATAGATTGTGCCAAAAAATTTGTTGTAATTTTCTCACCTGGCTCTGATACCACTTGTTAGGAAAAATCAATAAATTATATTTCATAGGTAAAGTAAGCAAGGAAATAATACACAGAAATTTAATGTCGTTCACCATTTAATTTGGGTACATCCATAAACCAAACTCTGAATAAATCTTCCAATAATGAAAATAGCAGGTATCGAAAGTAAAAAATGATACAAAAAAGTAGTGGCACTCACACACAATGTGGTTCTCAAATTTACTATCCCTAAAATAATATCCTCACTATTATGTTACTTACACATTTAGGAAAATGTTTCCTAAAAATACCCCAAAAATCACTGTCTCACAATCATCACATATGACATATGATTACATGTATAAGAAAGAGGGAGGGAACGTCTATTTATAGACCCTCCATCGCCTTAGCAAGTTGTAGAGAACTTGCTTAATGTAAGCTGTCGCCTAGCTTACTAAATGCAAACTATTAAGAACTTGTTCTCTTCTTTTTTATAATACAATATTTTAGAGTGGCGATACCTCATGTAAGTTGTACTGCCTTACAAATTAAAAAACAAAGACACTAAGGATTGGGGAGTTGGAAATGAAACAATAAAGACAAGTAGTGGTGAAGAAGAAGGCAGTTTAGATGACAAATAAGAGAACTGATAATTAAAGTTTAGGATTCAAAGATTGAGGAGGTAGAGTTCCATTAGACTTATAATGGAGTGAGTAAGGAGAAGCAGTGATTTCGAGAACCATAAAGAACACCGATGGAGGAGTTCTTATAGGGATTTAACCATCCATATTTAATTGTGTCGCTATTCCTTTTTTATCGTTGGTCGTAATTCCTCTTAGAAAATTTTATTGTTAGGTAATTCTCTTCCCATTTTTCAACCCCATTCTCTTTGTTGTTTTGTTGTTGTTCCTCTGATTTTGCTTTATAGACATTGCCTATATCTCTCTCTCTTGTATCTGTTGTTCTATTTCTTTTGTTTTTTTAGTTCAACTCATACCTCAAAAAATTATGATAACATCAAATTTTCGAAGCTTTAAGTTGAATAAGATAAATACTAGATTATTTAAACTTTTGTGTTTTAATCTATTTTATTTTTTAATGAATAAACTTAAATGTGTTTTGATTTCTATGACACATATTTGACTTATTTATTGGCTAAGAATGCTTCTAAATTAGTCTCATTAAGCAACTGTAAGTTAACAAAAGTAACCTCATACGTAAAATGAAGTGATTATTAATTTTAAACAAGCTAACATTAAACATATATTAAGTTTGTCTCTTTAGTGTATTGTAATAGGCATCTTAAGATCACCACATACATTCTTGTATGCCTTCATTTATGAGTTAATAAGGTATTTCACGTTATTTGAAACAATTATTATGATGGTTAGAATATTCTCCTATTAACTTTAGCTTTTCTTTTATGAAATTTGGTCTAAAATTGATAATTATATTAAGAAATGCACTAAAAGAAAAACAAATAGTAAAGTTGTTTTTTCCACTTCTATTAACTGTTGTAAGATAATGTATGTATAAAGAAGGTCTATTTTTTATATTAGGCTTGATTGTTTCCTTTGTCCATTTTAAAGTATCATAAAAGTAACTCATTGTAGACTTCTCATGATTACTAGTTAGACAAAGTATAGGGATAACAATGGATTGGCCCATGGAATCAGATTCAGGTGTTTTCAATAGGCTAGGCCCAGGCCCATACTAGCCTAAGGCCCAACGTTTCTAAATACCTAGGCCCAGGCCTAATTAAAAAAAATGTTATTTTACACTTTAAATTTTTAAAAAAATATTTTAAATAAATTCCCATTTCCATCCCTAACAAAGTACTTTCATTAAAAGCTTCCAAACACATATGACAAATTAATATTGAAACCAAATTTTGTGATCTTCAAGTATAAGCCTAAAAACCTCCATCCTAATATTAAATATATTATAATGAAATATAACACATTTATCACTTGTAAATGTAACTAAACTAGATCATCATATCTTTTTGAAGAGATTGAGTTATCATAAGTACTTAAACTTTCCTCTACCTATATTTAAAAATAAATGCAATTAAACAAGTACAATAAAGAACATGTTAAAGAAAGAACAAAGATTTTAATCAAGTTGGATTTGATTGTGAAATTTGCGAAACTTTATGATTAATATTTTATATTTAATAAATAAGGATCAATATGAGATATTGGATCTTATTTGAATATAACTGGTATTTAATTAGAATTATTTGTAATTCTAAGTAAAATTTAATTAAAATTAGAATTTAATTTCAATTAAATTACTAAAATGCTCAAAACTTATTATATAAATAGACTTAGAGCTCTAATAGAACTAGCACTCCTTGCTTAACCCTCTCTGCAACAGTTGCAGAATTCTTTCAACTTATTTTGAGGACCGTTAGTTGTAGAGTTCTTTCAACTATTTCTGAGGATACTGTTAGTTTAAGAGTTCTTTCAACTCGTTCTGAGGATATTGTTAGATGTTGGACAATTGGTTGAGATATCTAATTTCAAAAATCGGTTCAAGAGATACGATAAGAAAATGATCAAATTTTAGAATAAGGTACGAATTAATATTCATGTTTTATTATGACATATAAGTTAATCATTTTGTCGAAATTTAGTGATATTGGCTTTTGGAAAATCAAATACAAAATAATTTCGTAATTATTCTGCTATAGTTGGGATTGAATTATGTCCCATTTTCCAAACAATTACGGGATGAAGAATATATTTCAACTTTGAACTTGCCTCGGCCATATCTTTTTTTTTTGGTATCGAAAACTCAGACAAATATTAATAGCCTGAACGGAAAATAAAAAAACCAAAGTTATCAGCACGAATACTGTCACTAATGGAATTCGGTGGAGACCGATGTACAAAGACGCCAGGTGGGTACCTTCTACCCAATCCTGCGAGTTGATCAGCTACTATATTGACCTCCCGGAAGATATGTTCGACTATGACATCCTTGAAATGTCCCAATAACTTCCGACACTCTAAGATGATGGTGCTCCAAGGAGCCGCTATCTGTGTAGTCCTCAATGCTTGAATTGGGTCCGATGAGTTCGATTCTAGATGTAACTTGCAAATTCCAGCAGAAAGAGCCAAAGAGAGGCCTGTATGAATCGCCCAAGCTTCGGCCTCCCATAAGAAACATCGACCTAGTGATTGAGTAAAACCTGTAATCCATCTATCCTCAGCGTTCCTTAATATGTTTTTTGCCGTATCTTATAACAACATTACGTAACGCAAAGGGGCGGCAATCATAGCTTTTTCTTTTTCTAGATTACTGAGCTTTGGAATAAGTGGAATTTTCGTTGCTAAAAGGAACTCCATCTCCAAGGACACCCACTCAGGGCCGCTTTGTACACCCCCTCACCCACAGTCGGCCAATGAGCTTGAGAGTATCTTATCCAGGTGCATACAGATAAGCTGCCGTCTTTTTTGCTTCCCAACATGGCCTACAATAAGGTTCATTCCTTTGTAGCCAAAGATAATCAAGTCCATGCAATATCTCACATAGATTGTAAGAATTGATGATCACTGACGGATTATAAGAAAACAAGTAAATTTCAGAAATAATGAACATCCACCGTGAGAAAAAGCTTGACATTCAAAGGAATTGAACTATTGAGGTCATATCATATGTCATTTTGTAACAAGAACTTTCTCAAAGGAATTGAACAATTGAGCTCATATCATATGTCATTTCGCAACAAGAACTTTCTGTCCACTTCAATATAATGAGCAATTATCCAGGTACTCAATGTGAGATTGTACTGAACTAGACAATCAGTAACTCATTACACCTAAAAAACAAATAAATAACAAGAATGGATCAAGTCAAGACTGCTTCTCCAAGAAAACAGAGACTTGAGTTTGAATTCCATTCAACTTGCATGCAGTAAGAAATCATTAATGTGGCTACTTTTGATGTGTATTCTTCACCTATGCTCATCTTGGTGAATGACAATGATAATGGTTTATTTTATTCTGGAACATTCAGGCCGCTGTTGGAGAAGGAGGAGTACCTTTTCTGTAGAACAGGATCTGAATTTGAGGAAATGCAAGACAATCAATTGCTTTATATTTGTTTTATCACCCATATTACTTGGTAGATATCTCTGTTTTTCATAACACTCCCTTTCCATGACGTAACTAGTTGGCAATTCTTGATGTTCTTCTAAAACTCTACTCTATTTTATGTCCCACTTCTAACATATTTCATTTATATGTAACCCTGATCTACTGGGATGTGTGATGCACCTGTTTCTTTCTTTCCTTTCTGCACTAAATGTATGAAACAAGTGTGGAATTCATGCCTGTCATTCTTGTCATTTCTTGCGAGCTCTATTTAGATGATTTTTGGACTATTGAGACATGAAAGTTTGCACTATATATATAAAACCCCTAAAGGCTGCTGAATAGTCCACAAGGCGGTCCTTAAGTAATTAGCTGAATGACCATTGTGGTCATTTTTTCCTTTAAGGTCCCGAGAAATGGGAATTCTTCGCCTGGTAGTCGGGATTATGGGTACTTTGTTTGTCCGTATTCACCATTTCTCGAATAACTTAGGGTTAGAACCAGTACATGCTGCTTTACAGTGACCTAACATATGAACTCTGCATGTTTTTTTATTTTATTGCAGGCAATGCAGTTTCCTTGTTCCTGTTCTGCTCACACCGTGCAAGGTTTACTTGTACTTAGTCTATAGTTTTGATGAGTAAAGCATCTGATACTATACTGATTCACTTGTTATCGAATGCCATTCATAAGCTGCAAACAGGAAAACATCCCTTTGGTCACCATTAATGGTTTAGGGATACATGGCCCAATTTAAAATTTGATAACTTCAAAATTTTAAAATTACTTTTAGAAAAAGACTGTCATCGACTTTACTAGAGAACAAGGATACGAAAATTATAGAAATTACTCCTCTCATAGTATGTTAGAACATGAAATGATGAAACCAAGAACAGAATTTTATAACCCTATTTATATTCTAAAAGTATGTCTGATTGATTGAATTTATTTGTAATTATACATAATTGATCGTTACAAAATTAGTTATAGCAAATAATAAATTAGAGTATTTCAAATTATCGAATCTTCATAAATTACATTGCCATGCTTTCTAATCCTAATAAAACAAAACAAAAAATGATTCAGCAAAAGATAATTAAATTATGAAATTAACTAAGACAAGATAATTAAATAACAATAGAGAGATTAAGATAATAGATAATAAGCTTTCAGAGTTCACCTATAAAGAAATTCTAATTAATTAATTATAATATAAGATTAATGTTGAAATAACAATTAATCTAATGAATTTATGTTATCTCTAGAAACACATACGTATATTCAATTAAGGAATTATTACATCTCATATGTACAATTAATCTTAATCAAATTCATTAAACATAGTTAATCTCTTTAGTTATCACCCTAGTTTAAGACAGTTATTTAATTAACCTTAGAATGGTTTTTTTTTTAATTTTTGGATTATACTTCACCTTTCAAACCATCTACAATCTTTATAATTGAATCAATGATGGTCGACCACAAATCTAATAATTAAGGGTAAAAATAAATAAATTCAACAAAGCGATAACTATTCATACATTAATAATTAAAATATAGATTACAAATTACACCCTTAACCTTAATTACGGATTTTGCTACTAAACATAAAGAAAACAAAACTAAAAGAAATCGATCTCAATAAAAAAGAAAGCAAAGAAGAAAAGACATAACAAAATATCCCGATTGTGTCCAAAACTGAGACTAATTTTCTTTTAATCCTTATTCCCAAACCTTCTTAAATATTAAAAAAACAATAGTAAAACAATCCCTAAAATTCAAAATAATTGTCACACGCCTATCAAAATTTTCTAAATTAACTCTAATAAAAATATTTATAAATAAAATTTATATTATATAGTTTTAAGGTGATTAAACTTTTAACTATGTCTATCGTTGGATTGCATATTAAGAGAATCAACACCAAACTAATTTTCAAACCAATAGTGATTTTATTTAAAATTTTAATTGTTTCAAATCAATATATAACTGATGCCTGACACTAACTTGTAACTATCATTGGGTCTTACAAGGGACTGACGGGAACAGATCACCTATTCCTTTTACCTTGTTCTTACCATATTTCATAAGTATCTATCCATCCAATAAATATGATTCATAAAAAATGGATGGATGGATGTGTTCGGAAAAATTGCGAATTAAATCCCACAAGTAAAATAAGCAAGGAATAAAAATTTAACGTGATTCACTCTCTAATTTGAGCTATGTCCACGAACCAAACTTCGAATAAATCATCCACTAATGAAAATAGCAGGTATAGAGAGTAAAAATTGATAAAACAAAATAGTGGCGCTCTCACACAAGGTGTTTCTTAAATTTACTATCCCTAGGATAATATCCTCACTATTTTGTCATTCACCCTTTTTAGAAAAATGTTTCCTAAAAATCACTCTCTCACACAAAATGGCTCTCTAAAATTCACTCTCGAACTCACCACACACTTTATACACGTTTGATATGTATATATCTGTTAAGAGAGAAGGAAGGGAGGGTCTTTTATAAACCCTCCACCATGTGACAGCTAGCATAGCAAGCTGTTGTGTAGCAAGTAACAGCTTGCATACAAGTTGTTGATTGCCAACTTACTTTTTACTTCTTTTTCTTAATACATAAATCTAGAATGGCGGTACCATATGGTCGACAGACGATCGACAGAACTCAAACTTTCCTTTGGGTAGAACTTTTGTCATCATATCTGATTCATTCTCATCTGTATGAATCTTCTCAAGTTGTAATAGCTTCTTCTCTAACACCTCTCTAATCTAGTGATATCCTACATCAATATGCTTTGATCTTGAATGGAATGAGGAATTTTTCCTAAGGTGAATAGCACTCTAACTGTCGCAAAACAGTTGATATCTATCCTGTTGAAAACCAAATTCATCTAAGAACTTCTTCATCCACTGCTTTAGTTGCAACAATCAATTCTACTTCAGTGGTGGATAAAGCAACAAATTTCTGCAATTTTGATTTTCATGACATGGCTCGCTCTGCAAAGATAATTAGGTAACTTGAAATAGACTTACTTGAGTCAATATCACTGGCCATGTCTGCATTTATGTAACCAACTAACACAAGCTCAGTAGTTCCAAAACATTAGCATATTTTGGAAGTACCATATATATGAGAATCCACTTCATAGCATTCCAATGTTCCTTACCAAGATTTGAAAGGAAACTGCTTACTACTCCAACTGCGTGAGTAATATCTGGCCGTGTACATACCATAACATATATTAAACTTCCAACTACAGAAGCATCAGGGACTTTAATCATCTCTTCCTTCACTTCATCTATCGAAGGACATTGCTTAGTACTCAACCTAAAGTGATTAGCAAAAGGACAACTAATCGTTTTAGCTTTATCCATGTTAAGCCTCTGAAATACTTTCTCAATGTACTTCTCTTGTGATAACCATAATTTCTTAGTGCCCCTGTCTGTAATAATCATCATGCTAAGAATCTATTTTGCTGGCCCCAAGTCTTTCGTGGCAAAATACTTGTTTAACTGCTTCTTTAAACTGTTAATCCTATTGATATTTTGGCCAATAATCAACATAAAGTAAAAGGATAATGAAATCACCACTAGAGAATTTCTGTATAAAAACACAATGATCTGAAGTAGTCTTCTTGTAACCTTGCTCCTCCATAACTGTTTCAAACTTCTTATACCACTATCTTGGTGCCTGTTTTAAACCATAAAGGCTTTTCATTAATCTACACATAGTCCTCTTCCCATTTTTCCTTGAAACCCTCTGGCTGCTCCATATATATCTCTTCTTCCATATCTCCATGAAGAAAGATTGTCCTAAAATGCAATTGCTCGATTTCTAAGTCTATACTTGTTGCTATATCGAGCACTATACGGATGGATGTCATTTTCACAACTAGTGAAAATATTTCGTCAAAATCAATACCTTTTCTTTGGTTGAATCCTTTAACAACTAATCTAGCTTTGAATCTTAGATCAGAATTGTGTTCATCATGCTTAATCTTGAGCACACACTTATTTTTCAAAGCTTTCTCGCCTTTTGGCAACTTCACCAGCTCAAAAGTTTTATTCTCATGCAAAGACTTCATCTCATCTTGCATGGCTTCAACCCATTTCATCTTATGTTCATCTATCAAAGCCTCTTGAAAATTTTTAGGTTCTCCCCCATCAGTAAATAACACATACTGATTACTAACGTATCTAGTAGTAACTTGTCTTACTTGTGTAGATCTCCTTATTAGAACTTGAGCAGTCTCTGGTGTTGGAGGTTGATTATAGATATCATCTTCATTAGAATCTTCATCTGATTGGTGGGATCATCATCATCAGCTATGTTCGACTGGTGATTTTCAACTTCATCTCTAAATTGTCTTGAAACCATTTTTGGAGAAATTAACTCCAAATCTACAGGGTCACCATCAGTTCTTAGAACATCTTTTTTCACTTTGCCAAGATCTTCAACGGTTTGATCTTCGACAAATTTAGCATCACGACTCCAAATAAACTTTTTCTGGACTGAATCATAAAACTGATAACCGAATTGATCTTCTCCATAACCAATAAATATACACTGGCGAGTCTTGACATAATTAGGGATATGGACATAAGATTTGCAACCAAATACCTTCGGATGATTATAGGAAACATCCTTTCCTAACCATACTTTCTCCGAAACATTAGACTGTAAAGGGATGCATGGTGAATGATTTAATACATGAACTACTATGAATAGAGCCTCACCTTAAAATGTCTTAGGCAACTTTGCATGTGAAAGTAGACATCTAACTCTCTGTTTTTTTCTAATAAACATCAAATGGTTTAGTCTATTCTCTACCATTATCTATTCAAATGCATTTCAACTTCTTCCCAATTTGTCTTTCAACTGAGGCTTGGAATTGCTTAAAAACATCTAATACTTGATTTTTAGTTTTCAAGGTGTATACCTACGTCTTCCTTGAATGGTCATCAATGAAAGTCACAAAGTATTGAGCACCACCTAGTGACTTTGGCATTGGCCCACATAAATCTGAGTATACAAAATCCATCACATTCTTTATTCTAGAAGGGGGGGAACTTTTGAAGGCAAATCTATTTTGTTTTCCTACTAGACAATTAGCAAACTTCTTCAAATGTACATGGTCAATTCCAAATGGTGCATTCTTTCACCAACTAAGCCATTTGCTTCTCGCTCATATGACCGAGTCTCCCGTGCCACAATTCAATTACATCATCTTTCTCTACTAGATTCACAACATCACTGGAGACCTTTTCCTGTATCACATACAACTTTGAGCACTTCTTACCTTTGACGATTACCAGGGAGCCTTTAGTAAGTTTCTATTTGCCATTTTTGAAATTGTATAAAAACCTTCATCATTAAGTATGTCAATCGAGATCAGATTTAGGCGAAGATCAGAACATGTCTGACATCATTCAAAGGCAGTATCATTTCATTGTCTCTAAGTAAATATAACCTTTTCCAATAATTTTAACCAAACCGCTATTTCCCATTTTAACGACACCAAAATCTTATTGTGTATATGATGAGAAGAGTTCTTTATATGATATAGTGTGAATAGTGACACTACTGCCACCTATCCAATTGAACTCACAGGATGCAATATTCACATTATTATCATATGAGACGATGTGAAAATCATCAATGGTGGTAGCCGTCGATGTGTGTTCATCATCACTGCTATCATCTTTCTTGACTTTTTTGCCTTTGTTATTTTCTTCTTTGAACTTCCGACAAAACCTTTTAATATGACCCTTCTTACAGAGATTACACTCAACATTTGCATATTTATTTGATCTTCCTCTACTCTT
>JAOTAY010020654.1:0-12061 GCA_025629805.1 Erythroxylum baracoense | reverse complement strand
GAAGTTGACACGCAGTACCTACCGAAATAGGAGGTTTCCTGATGTTGTTGCCTCCACCATCCATTCAGATCTTGTTTCTGGTGTAGTTGCAATTTTATTAATGTATATAATTGGAACAACCGTTGATAATAGGATTGTGTGAATGTTGAGGATGTCTAAACTCACCTTCAGGTTGTTTTTATCTTGATTTAATAAAATCTGATTGTTTTATGTTATTTATTTCATTGTGATTGATTTCTAAGATTGCATAATTTGGTAATAAACTAAAAGGGTGAATCAAATAAAAAATAATTAAATTAGGTTAACAAGAGTTCGGTGATTTAGTAATAACGAAAAATCAATCAAATCAGTAATTGTGTGAAGAGATATCTCATATAGGTTCCTGGTAGTCTATTGGAAAACTTCAGATCTAATTAAGGTTTGGATAGATTGTTAATTGAGAGATTGTAGTTTTTCATAATCTGAACAGGGTTTATAATTTAAGGTTAATGATTATAACCTGAGAGAGAGTAATCAACCTTAGGATTATCTAGGACCAATGATCTAATAATTCATAATCGATTAGGTTGGTGTCAAAGATAGGTAAAAATTTCCCTTTCTCTCAATTAGTAGTTCTTTAGGTTGATTCTTGAATGTGTGTGTTGCAATTGCTAATATGTTAATATTTTGTGATTGATTCTTAAATTGAATTACTTGATTGAATTGCATTCCTATTTTAGTTTGTTATATTTTGAATATTGTGCATTGCTTTGGCCTTAGATTTTAGGATTAGATTAACCCTTCTCGTGGGATCGACACCTTAGGTTACTACACGAATGACCGTACGCTTGCAGATTATCGAGGTTAAATATTAAAACTTACACATATCAGAAAACCATGATAAATGGATAATCGATTTCTAACTTTTCTTACATTTATATTTTATTCTGAGTGTAATTTAACTTATAGTTTATACTAAATTAGTGCTTTAATTTTCTTGAGAGTAGGTTATGTTTGAGAAGAGTTCTCAAAACCAGATAGAAAAGTTATATTTCTATTATGTACTTTTGTTGTTAAACCTAATTGAGGATTTGTTATTAAAGTTTTTTAGATATGTTAAAATCATATAGATGAAAAAATGTGATAAAATGTTATGTTGACTAATGTCTTATAAACTTTGATGATAACACGTAAAATGTATGTGAACATTATAATAGTAAGAAGCAAAAGGTTGTATAAAGTGGAGCTAAAAGTTATAGTACCTTGATGAAATTGTTTCACTCAATTTAGTCTATTACAAGTATAAACTTGATTATAATGGAACGAAATTGCTTATATATGATAATAGTTATCAATAGAAGAAAATGATTGCATGACTTTTTTAGCCTATAACATGATATGATAAAGGTCACATATATTTCTAATTCATGCTTTAAAGTATTTTCTACTGAATATGAATTCAAAATTAATACAATGTTCAAGGTATGATAAGAAATATATTATTGAGGAAAAGTAGTTGATTCAAGTTTATATAAATAGTTTGTATGTGTTGGATAAAAGAAGACTTATGCTTAATATAAGAGCAAGAATACAAAAATAAATAACTGAGACTATCCTTTTATGCCATATTGGCTAAATCAACATAATAAGAATTATATAGTTACATACAAGGATATATACATCCTTTTGATTGTGAATTGTATGAAATTTGTTAAACTTATTTAGTTGAAGAATAACCAACGATGACAATATTGAATTATTAAATCTTATATATAAGAAGTGTTAGATGTGACAACAATTAATAAAAGTTTAATACTTGTATTTCATTATACTAATAAATTTATATGATATAGCCATATGTATTAAATGAAATATTGATTTAAAATTTTGAAAATTCAAATTATTTAAATTTAAATAAAAATTAAGCATTAAGAATGTTGAAGCACTTTGATGACATCGATGTGGTGACTCTTAAATTTTTTATATCCATAAGGAACGAGATTCTTTAGTAAATATCTTTCTAACTAAATTCCATAATAGTATCGATTAATGTAAGGAGGAATATACAATATAAGAAATTGTATGATGCAATAGTTATTTTTTTATAGCTACGTCTACTATTATAGCTAACCTTTAATAGTTTCAATAAAATGAATTAGTAATATTTCATATTAGATATGAAATGGTAAGACTTTGAAAGATTCAAAGTTAATGAATTTATGATATGATGCTTCGTTGAAGTATAAATTATCCACTAAGTCTAGAAATAAATTGGATAATAGAAGGTTATGAGAGATTTACAAGGTTATATATAATGTTACAGACCCAATGTACAAATTGTCTGTTTCAATTAAAACTTATAGGAGAATGTTTCTCAAGATAAGTAGAGAGAGTAAGATGATACATCCAGTTTAAACTAGCACTTATAGTTCAAATGTCAGAATAATTCATCAAGTTGGAATTAGTGCCTTTGTTGATACGTTTGATGTATAGTTAAAAAATTATGAGGCGTTGAAAGATTCATTTTCATAATGAATTAAAAGAGTTCGTTTTAAAGATGATTGTGAATTTACCATGTTTACACGAAGGTTAGTAGGGGTATTATTGTACTTTTTAATGGGAGTATATAGAGACCTACTACTCATATAGAATAAAAATTATATTTTTAATTGTTGAGAATATAATTTTCCTAGAACAACTCTTATTGAATATGAAAAGGTAACAACTTAATTATGAGAATTAGATTTATAAAGATAGATACAAAAGTTGTTTATCCATTCTAGTTTATGTATATAAATAATGTACTAAATGTGTTTAATATTGAGATATTATAAAGTATTGAAGATATCTATTATTTTGTTTATGAGTTGATATTTAAGTTCGAAGTTATGTAAATATTAACTTTAGAAGTAATTCTTTGTTAAAGCATATTTTAATTAGAACAATATTATTTTGAGATTGGAGAGGTTCTAATGTAACATTAATTACTAATTCATTGAGTGAAAATGAATATTTAAAGCAAAAAGTTCTTTAGTAAAGTTGGTATAGTTCCTTGTAATGTTTGAAAAGTAATGTATTATGAAACATTAGAGCCATTGGGCATGAAAAATGAGCTAAAGATCTTATCAAAGATTCAATTATATATTTAGGCAATTTTTCTTAATTATAATGGTAATTAAGAAAAAAGTTGTAAGATTTAAACAAATGGTCATTATAAAGAATTTTGTATAATTCTCTTACTAATCTACTGTCCCAATAGTGGCATGATCGTTATATGGTGATATGGTATAAGATATTTAAACGATTGGCTTAGTGCAAGTAGAGGATTGTTGATTTATGTCCTATAGCCAATCAGTTTGTCGTAGTTTAGTGTTATAATCATTTAAAGACATTTTTTTCTTTTACATATTTAGATATATATGACAAAACCCATGGGATAAAAATATAGTACAAATAAAATTATGATGAGATCATAATTATAAGATTCATTTTGTATTTATATGTTATACATAAACTATTGATAGTCATTATTCCACTGGACATTAACAAAGCATAAAAAGATCAATACACGTTATATCTCTTCTTTATAAAAGAAGTAGTCAATCTTATCGACCAAAGTATGGAGATACCTAAACTAGGGATGACAGTAAGTCGAGTCGAGCTAGAGTTGTCAAAAATATTGGGGCCCAAGACTAATTTGAGACCCAATCGAGCCTAGGGATATGAGCTTGAAGCTCGGCCTTATCGGATTTGAGCTGGCTTGAACTTTTTTTATTTTTAAAATTTTTGAAAATTTTAATGGAAATTTATTTAATTAAAAATATAATATGATAAATTCAATTAATTAAAGTTACAAAATTTCAATTGATTAATAAACATTAAGATTTTATAATGAATGAATATATAAAACATAAATATATAGATAAAATTTATAAAATGAAACTAAATTCATTAATGAAGGAGGACGGAATTATAGGAAATAAAAATAAGATTATATATAAAGTAATCAATTCAATTAATTGAGGTTACGAATTTCAATTGATTAATAAAAATTGAGATTTTACAACGAATAAATATATAAAACACACATATATTGATAAAATGAACATGATGAAACCAAATTCATTAATGAAGAAGGATAAGATTATAGGTGTAATGTACTATTTCGATTATTGTACTGTGCAATGTGTTGCAGATGCATTTTATAGAGTATGCTCTATTTATGATATACTAGAGTAATTTAAGCATTTAAATATATTATTGAGGTTATATCGGAGATCATAGATATATCGGAGATAGTTCTTGACTCGATCAAAATTTTTTCAAAAACTCCGAAAAGCTATGGAATGAGTTCTAACGAGTTTTAAAACCCCCGAAATGTACTTTTGGTATTTCGGTGACACTTTTGAATGACATCTAGACGATTTTGGTGACATATGGTAACTTTCAGATTCATTCCGAAAATTTTTCTTGGCAACCAAAAAAGTTACTAAACAATTTCAAAATATGATGAAAAGCTCCGAAATTAGGATTGGAGTCCCTAAGAATTGAAACAGAACAAAATGGAGGTCGTTTGAATATAATTCAAGTAATCTGAAAATTTTAGGATGAAAAGACTTGTATAAAAAATAATAGATTTAGAGGATAATGTGTCCAATTAAATTGTTCTAAGCATGCAATTGAAGGGTTTTAGGTTTAATTAGAGTATATTGAGGTCAATTTGAGGTTTAGAATTATATAAAATAATTTTCGAATTTATTTATAAAAGTTTATAGGTTTAATTCGATAGAGGATATAATGGTCATTTTGAGATTTAAAGGTGTTTATATGTGTGAAACCCTATACTTAGTACCTTAGGAGGAAAGTTTTGAGTCAAAAAAATCCCAAATGAATAGTATTTTAGTGAATAGTATCTGTGAACAATACATTTTTGAACAAGGATTGTATTGGAGTAAAAATAAGTCATTCGGATAGATTTCAAGAGATCCAAAATTAATGTACTAAAATGCCCTTTATTGAAAAATAAAGGGAATTAGTGATTTTTCTCTCATTTAAATGTTTTTCAAGTACCTAGTTTAAATGTTTTAAGCCTAATTAGAGTATTTAATGGTCAATTTGAAGTTAAGGTGACAATAGAATATTTTAGGAATTTATTTGGGCATAAAATTCAATAAATTTAAAACAAGGGGCAAAATGGTCTTTTTGTCAATCCAAATGCATCCAAAATCTATATGTACATTACATGGGAAGATTTCCATGAGATAAGCATGAATTCATTGGTTTGGAAAGTAACCAATTAAATGGTGACTAGTGGCATGAGTTGTATAAATATGAGAAGTTTTAGTAAATGTGTAATTTTGAGATGTTATTAATGGAAATGGTGGGCAAAAAGTGTAATTAAGTAAAATTTTCATCTCTTTATAAGGGTGTGGTCAGCCATTGACAGAAAAAGGAAGAAAAAGAGCAGAAAGAAAAGAAAAGAAAAAGGAGAAGATAGAGGTTTGGCCAGGCCACGCAGAAGTGATCCAAGGAGTTTTTCATAGGAATGTCAATTTTGGCCCGACTGGGCCACAAGTTAAAATTGTTCAGCCCGATTGGCCCGTGGCCCGATCAGAATTATAAAAATGACATCGTTTTTAATTTTTTTAAAAAAATATTAAGGATGGGTTAGGCCAGCCAGCAGGCTAGCTCCTGCCTATCTGGCCACAGGCTGCCCAACCCAAGGGTCCGCCCAGGCTGGGCTAGGAGAGGCTCGGCCAGTCAGTCTAGCCCGGCCTGACCTATTAACTTCCCTAGTTTTTCATGCTCTTCTAACTCCAATCAAGCATCCAACAAGATCCCATAGCCATCCAAGTGAAGAGGAAGCAGAAATTAGGTTGGTAAGCTTACTAGTTTTGATGAAAAATTGGATTTGTTGTGTTAAAGTTTAGGTTTGGTTATGATGGTGTGAATTGCATCCTTATGACGTGATATCAAGGTTTTAATGCATTGGAAGTGATTAGGAGAAAAAAATCAAGAAAACTAGGGCATGGAACCTTCGTCAAACTTGGTCAAAGATAAGATCTATTGCCTAAAGAGTTTTATTTTGCCATTTGATAATTTAAGATTAATGAATGACATTAGGAGGCTAGTTTAATGATGAAAGAATGAAAAAAACCACGGAAATGATTAGGTGAAATTGCGGCCATGGCTAGGGATTTTAATGCGATATGATCAAAATTTTTATTTTGATGTTTTATGATGCTCATAGCATGATTTTGATGCTAATGAAGTAAAGAAATGAAAAATAATTGATTTAAAATTGGTTTTGATTGAAATTCGGCCAAGGGTGCATGATTATTTTAAAATTTATCAATGAAATTTTATGACTTAAATGTGTGTATTAAAATGTCATGGAAGTGAATTTGGGTTGGTTTTAAGTGTTAGAAATCAAATGGAGTTGAAATGAAAAATTTTAATGTAAAATATGTTAAGTTTAGCCTTAAGGGCATTTTTTGTATAAAAGTATGATTATGATGTAATGACCATGTGAATGTGAATAAGGATGGTCATTAAGTATATTTGTGGCATCAGAATTATTAAATGAAGTGTTATGTTATTATTTGGAAAAAAGTATTATATGGAGTGTATATAGAAAGTAATGAAGTTGAAATAATTTATGGTGTATTTGGTTAGAAAATGTATTAAGGAGTTGAATGAATTTGTATTAGTTTTTCAGATCAAAAAATGAAGCCAACTGAAGGATTTTGATGTGGTGAAAAGGAAAGTAGCAAGTAGTGAGTGTACTTTAAATTGATTTTATGCAAATGGTTTTTATTTTATCATGAAATGAATATTAATGTTGAGTTTTATGTGAAAGATATATTATAAGTGAATATTGCTAGTATAAGTATATATTTTAACAATTTATGAATTTTAGTTTGAAAGTTAAATTTTATATGATTTGAATTTACGTTGAAATTATTTTATTTGTTGATAAAAAGGAAATAAATTTTTGGCATATGCTATGCTTTGAATGTATTATAGATTTACCAGTCGGAGTACCCTAAAACATGCATAGCATTCTCTGGGGGGTGTTAATTACTAACAACAGGTTGTATTGTGTCTGTCAGTAATCTAGTGAGTTGCCCTCTGCATGTATGAAGTATATATAGTGCTGGTCAAAATTGTTATAGGTAACTGGTGTAGAATCAACTCCGTAACTACTGGTTTATAGCATTAACCTATTGCGGGTAAGTGATGTAAAACCACCTTCATGACTTTATACCTAGGGCACCATATCATACCAATTCTAGTGGTTAACTTATTTTTAATATAAAAGCTTTTAAAAAACTTATTGCCATTACTGTTTATTATTTGAGGAAAAAGGAAAAAAATGGAAACTTTTATAGTTGACTTTAATTTTGAAAAAGCATTTCCAAATAGTATTTCAGAAAATTGAAATTGTGTTTTACGAAGTGTTATTTTATTATCAAATTTTAGGATGCACAAATGAATTTTTACGACAATTATTTTACCATGAGCTTTATTATTGTATGAGAATATTTCAGTTATGTTGTTATGAAAAGTTAAATTTTTTGTGAAAAGATTAATACTCATCGAGCTCCTATTTTAAATAAGCCACCCCAGGCATGTGTACAGGTGCTGCAGTAGTTGAGATTCACAGTAGGATTAGTTGTATCGTCGGGTGCTGTTATGTTTGTGTCATTTTTACTATATATGTATTTTCTTGAAATTGGCTTAGTTACTATGTTTTAAATTATTTTGAAAAGAGTTTAAAAGTGTGATCTTGTAAATATTTTTGGGATTATAAATATATTTTACTTAATGAACTACGAGGGCTTTGATTCTTAATAAAAATGATGTACATAACCGTTTGGGCAGAAATCTCAAACTCAAGCCCAACCATTCTTAAGAAACATTGTTCGTGTTTATGAAAAAATATATTTTTTATTTATATTGATTAATTAATGTTTATATGTTATGTTTTTAAAATGTTGAGAATTATATGTTTTTGGTTGCTTGTAATGTGAACCTGAGGTCCCTTTCAAGAAGTTGAGATGGTTTATGAAATACTAGGAGTATTTTAAATCGTGTTATGTAGGTTTTTGAAATTTAAGAATCTCAAAAAAAGCAGTTGTTATGTTGCTGGATTTTTAGAAAGTAAAAAAAAAATTTCAACTATTTTTCACACTTTTTGACTTTTAAAGTATAAAAGGCTTCTAACAATTGCATGCTTTAGCTTTATGGGAACCTTTTAGTTGAGTTAGATATTGATTTGAGGCTACCGTGAGATTATCGGGAGGGCTCCACTTAGGTTCCAAAATGGGTTCTTTCAATAAAAAATGAAAAGAAAAGATTATATATGAAGTGATCAATTCAACTAATTGAGGTTAAGAATTCCAATGGATTAATAAAATTTCACTAATAAAGGAAAATAAAATTATTTGATTAAACTCTATTTTTTTCCTATAACAAGATGTATACTATTGTGTAATTCTAAAAAAATAGTAATACACATAAATTAAAATTTCTCCTCTTTTTTGTTTCAATTAAAAACAAAGGTAAAAGATATTAACCTTTGATTTAGCTTCATCAATTACAATGCGAGAAATATTTATGTTTTGTAAAAAGTTCATGATCAGTTCATCTATTAAATTTTATGGTTGACTCTTGCTAACCTGATATTGGGATATGTGACACTACTATGTCGATATTCACGTGAAATGAGATAATTGAGAATTAACAAATCATAGGGTTATATATGTCAAATAAATTGATTTTTTATTTATCTCATTTATGTACTGTTATTTATATTAAAAATATACTATTTTTTAAAATGGAATATATATTTATTTTACTAATAATTAATTATATTAGATAATAACAATAATATATTCATTAGTTTAATATGATAATATGATAATAAATAAGGTGATCGATTTATTAACTTTATTATAATTTATAAATAATTTTATTGAATTTTTGCTATTAATAAGTAAAAAAATAAAACTTCTTTTTTATTTTATTAATTTATCCTAATTACATCTTGAGTGTTCATAAAATTCAACAATTTTTTAACCAATATACTAAATTACCAATAATTAATATAAATAAGAATAACAAAATTGCTTATTATAAATCAACTAAACAATTGAACAATAAATTAAGGAATAATTGTAAAAAAAGTCCTAAATTTTGTTCAATTTTACAATACTAACCCAAGCCTTAAAAAGTGATGCTAAAATACCTTAACTTTCACTTTGTTACAAAAATATATAACCTGACTTTAAGTTCTTCCTTAATGTTTCAGATTAATGTTTTTGTCATATAACTACCACATGTTCCTCTTTTTTCACATAATTATTTTATTATTTGTTAAAATTAAAAAGATAAAACCTTAATTTTATTGTTAAACTGTTCTCCATGTTTAGTCGTTCTTCCATTCTCCTTCACCAGTTCGTACTCTTCCTCCCCGATTGCCGTAAACAACTCCAAACTGGTGAATCTGGGCACAAATTGGGGGCTTTTTCATATAGCAGTGAACATTATTGGTTCAATGAATGTACTAGTCGATTTCCTAAATATAACCAAGTTGTCTGAATACTAAAACGATGCTTATATTTCAGTATGCAACTCCTTTCACATCAAGTTACTCCCCACGGAGCAAAAGTTTGTGTGATGCTAATTGTATCCGCTGGTGCTTACCCAACTTGCACCTGGAATGAGCTGCTCTTACATGTATCATCTCTCACTCTTGACCACATAAAAGGTTCTATCGTTCTTTTATATTGTTGATGTGTTGGTCATGTTGGATAACTGCTTTAGAAGCAGAAGATATTACTCAAATAAACGTTAAAGAAATGTTTAAGAAGTTGAAAATTTGTTCCTAATTTGTCACCGCAACAAGAATTGAAGCTAAAAGTCGTTTACCATAAGCGAAACCCATCAGAGTTTGAGTTTACTCGACAATAGGAATAAGTAACGAACATTATGAAGAACTATGATCTTCCTAATACAACGAACCATATATCAACTCCAACTAGATTATCTATGCTATACCCCAAATTTAATAAATTTACTGGAGGGTTGCCGTTGATATCCTCGGTGTTACGAAACATCTGCACGCATTGGAGTGCTCATTTAGTTCTACCTAAGAAGATTGTGAAGGAGATTCAGAAGTATATTAAGCATTTTTTGTGGGCTGGCAAAATTGGAAATTCAGGAGGAGCTAAAGTTAAATGGGATGAATTATGTCTCTCTAAAGCGGATCGCGGATTAGGGATCACTTCTCTTCAGGCTATGCAAAGTAATGTTCACAAACAGGATATGGAGGTTATTTAAGGACAAGGAAACTCTACGGTTTAAGTTGATTACCGAATACTATATGAAAGAGAAAAGTTTATGGCAATTAGAACAAACCCGTGAAAACTTAGAGTTTTAAGCAAATGTTGAGATTGAGACCTCAAATTTGCCACTTGATGAAGAAACAAGTTAGGAATGGCGAATCAATATGGTTTTGGATTGATAATTGGTGTGGAGCGAGTCCGCTAATCAACATGATTGATCTTAGACATCTGCTAATTTGTATTCCTATTCAATCAAGAATTAGCTTAATAATTTTTGTTGAACGTCGGGATCTGATTAACTTATTTCCTGACTCTACTTTAGTTGGAGAAGAGGATAAAACTATTTGGACTGATACCAGCTTTAAGGAATTTATTAATCGATCATTCTACAAGCTGCTCAAGGTGACTCAACCTAGAGTCACTTGGTACAAACTTATATGGCAGAATCCATTATCCCCTAAGGAAGCTTGTATATGTTGGCTCTATTGTGCCGGAAGTGATCCCCTAAGGAAGCTTGTATATGTTGGCTCTATTGTGTCGGAAGTGTTCAAACAATAATTATCACAACTCATGCTAGTAATAAGACATAATATCTTAACGAGACAACCAACCAACTAATCATCCAACACAATATGCAAAAGTAGAAAGAACACCAAATTTAACAAGGTTTGGTAATGTTACCTACATCCTCAGGCGCCGCTGGAACAAATCCACTATCTTCAAAGAGAAATTGCAAAATTTTTAGGCCACAATACAAATTCCAAAACTATTTGGTTAAATTGCAAATACCAAAATAATTAGGTCAATACTATAATTACCCAAACAATAGGGTATTACTTACAAACGTCCAAAAATAAAGGAAAACTTCAATTATTACAAATTTCAGGGGCTTATATGAAAATTCTTTGAACTATGAGGTTCTCTTTGAGAGATCCTACAAATTGAGGGGAAGGAAGAGAATTTTCCAAGTTACAACAAATAACAAAGAGGGCCTTGTCTTATATAGGCCCAACCAAGCCACCCCTATGCCATCTCCCACCAATGTGGGATTGGTGCAATTAACATATAAGCCAATTTTAACAAATCTCCACCTTTGCGAATATGCCAATCCTCCATAAAGTTTCACTTTTCCCCAAATTCTCTATCCAAATGCAACACCTCCAAATTTGCACCCAATGGCGCTATCAAACTCAAACTATATTGATCAAGTCCAAACAATGACTGAACTTGATTGATGTCACATCCTTAGTCAAAATATTTGCGGGATTCTCTTCAATCCTAATCTTCTGAAGTAAGATTCTTCCTTCACTATTAATCTCCCGCACAAAATCATACTGAACATCAATATACTTTGTCCGTACATGGTACACTGGATTCTTCGCCAAATGAATAGCACTCTGACTGTCAAAAAATATAGGAATTTTCTTCTGACTAATTCCCAACTCATCCAGCAATCCTTGTAACCAAATAGCTTCCTTCACAACCTCTGTAACTGCCATGTACTCTACTTCTGTAGTAGACAAAGCAACTATGGACTCTAAAGTAAACTTCCAACTCACAGGTGCTCTAGCAAGAGTAAACACATAGCCGGTTGTTGACTGGTGTTTATCCAAATCACCAGCATAATCAAAATTAACATAACCAATAGCACATTGATCACATGTATAATCTCTCTCAAAGACTAAGCCAACATCTACGGTCTTCAGTAAATACTATAGAATCCATTTCACAGC
>JAOTAY010020653.1:0-12062 GCA_025629805.1 Erythroxylum baracoense | reverse complement strand
TTTTACAATAAGCAAAATGGGACCCAACAAAATATGAAAATAAGGCTCCAGTGGGCTACGAAATAACTTGACTTCGTCTAGCATAGGGGGTTGTGTCATTCGGGCCCAAATTCTAAGGTAATTAATCTGAAATTTGCAGGTAATAATCTGTCGGTGTTGCGGCACCTTCAACATGGTCATGTTAAAATTTTGTCCAGTTCCAAATTAGCCAAATTCACTCCAAATCGCATCACTTTGGTATTTCATCACCTAGAACATACACAGACACGAATTATCATAGAAACACAAGCAAAACCTCACATAAACATATCAAAGAACATAAAACACACACAAATAACATGCACAAAATGCAAGTTATAACTTGCTTCCACCTATGTTTCCTAATTTCAGCTTTATAACTTGTAGATAAGCTATATGTTAGAAGATAATGAAAAGGACATAATTAATCAAATCAAAGAATCTATGTAATTTTTACAATTCCCTTTTCGATGACAAGCTATCAACATAATCAGGAATGATGAAATCCCATGAATCTTTAATGGAATCAGACAATTGTCCTGTAATAAGGTGAATTACTCTCTTTCTTCCTCAATCACCTTCATCTCCTCTTCTGTTTTTACTTTATGAACAAAGACTTTCAGATCTGCTGCAAGTTTTATGTTCGTTGTCATCTGTTCTTCTTCTTCTTGCTCTTTTAAAGATTTGACCATATCAATTTTCCTGAATGAGGGTGGAGGAGGAATGTATGGATGGTCCTCATTCTTTTCTTCTTCCTCTTTCTTATTTATTATCTGAGTCTTCTACAAGGGGGTTTCAACTTGTCTTTCCACTGGTGCTTCTAGCTCTTTCCCACTCCTAAGTATGATAACCTTACATTGCTCTCTTGGATGTACTTCCATGTTGCTCAGAAAGTTTTCCACACTTCTCCAACAAAATTCACTAGAAAGCTGTCTCATTTGAATCTCTAGGTGTGAATAAAAGAGTCATAATCTTCCGTCATTTGCTTAAACTTCTCTTATAGTCTCTTCTGGGCCTCTTCCATGTTCAAGGGCTTATCCATGATCTTGTCTAATTTAGAATCGCATAAACTGGACTCTTATTGTTGAAATCCTAAGAGGTTTTGATGTCCTAAGTGAGTCTTTATATTGTTAGACCAACAGAAATCAGGGTGATTCTGCCACCTCGGATTGTATGTGTTCCAATAAGAATGATGACTTCCCAAACCAAATTATGCCTCATTGAAGCTCATAATGGTCCTTTACTCCTTATAATATATTTCCTCTATCATTTAACTTTTTGAACTCCTCATAGTTGTCTTGTGATGTCCAAATTGATGTGTCTTCTACTTTGCGCCCAAACTTCTTTCTCTTTCTTGTTTTTTTTTTCCGTATAATTAGGTACCACAATCACAAGAAAGGTGTAATAAAACCTTAGAATAAAAGAATTAAACTAATCCTATGCCTCCCTAGCAATGACATAAAAAACTTGTTGATGTTGGGCAAGCTTTACAATTTATAGCCCTCAAATACCATAAGTGTGCAGATCGTGAAATGTAGTATATAAGGGGCCGATCCCACAAGGAAGTGTAAACTAATATAATTCTATGTTATCTAAGGCTAAGAAAATTAATAAAATGAAAATAAAATTGCACAAAAAAGTAATATAGGAAAGTAATTATCAAGAAATTAATCTGCAAGTTTAACACAAAAAGAAATTAAAATCGAACAACACAAAATTCACAATGGAAATCAACTAAAAAAAGTTACCAAATTATGAGAGAGGGGTTTATTCCTATCATTAATGTTAACCTAGCCGTTTATGTGTTAATGGAGTCTCATTTTTAGACTATTGAAAGGAAATTACTCTCTCTTGAGTTATAATCACGCACCCTAATTAATAATCCCTAATTGGTTTAAGCACCGAACTGTAATCTCTCAATTGCTATAAGTCCTAAACCTAGTTAGTTTTTAAACTCTCTAAAAAACAATCAGGTCTCACTCGAGTTCTCTCTCTGTATAATAACTGACTAGATTGATTGCGTGGTCTATTGGATCGTCTAACTTTTATTAGCCCAACCCAATCATTTTGCATTTAACTCACCCTCTCGGTTTGTTATCGAAGCATGAAGATACAACAATCAACCACAACACCTAATCAAAATAACATAAAAATAACTAGATTAACATTAACTCAAGGTAAAATCCCAAAAGAAAGTTAGAACATCTTAATCAAAACCAAATTCATAAACATATTTGTATACATCTTAACATTCAAGAAAATGAAAACAAAGATTAAAGAAATACAGGTGGAATGGGGATCAGGATGCCTCGAAAAAGCTGCAGCTGCAAAGACTCACTTCTTTCTCCTCTCTTCCTCCTTCTCTCTCTTCTTCTTCTCTCCTCTTGGAGTGTTTCCCAAAATGGCAGATTGGAGGCTCCCTTTTCTTATCTTTTCTTTTCCTTCTTATAGCATTTTCTAGTAACGACAACTTTAGGGCTTTTTTCATGCTCCAAAGGTCTGAAATGTCCTTAAAAAATGAAGTTTGGAAAGTCAAGGTGTGTTATTTGTCGCGTAGGCCACGAGCATGGCCTATAATGCCACGATCGTGGCACTATGTTTCCCCTTCTGTCATGATCGTGGCTCTTTGCATTTGTTTTTTTCATGATCATGGGCCTTCCTCCATGCTTCTGTCATGACCGTGGCCCTCTATTTTAGTTCGAGCCTCCTCTGAATCTCCTTTATTCTTCGATATTTGCCTTGAAACACTAACAAACACGTCATGACATCTCAAAAACATAAAATTGAAGGTCAAACGTGTGCTCTAACCAAAAAAACTCTCAAGACACAAATATTTCACTATTTAGTTAAAAATTTCACTTTAAACACGCACTAATCGATTAAATTTAACCACTAAACACATCCTAAACTACCCAAAAATAATGATGCAATCTACGAATATCACAAGAGAAGGATGATAAAGTTACTACTAGGATATTTTCTAAAATAGACACAAGGATCAATTAACATATGCTTAACCATTACTAGTTATAAATGAATTAAACTTCTTCTACCACTGCCTTGGTGCTTATTTGAGCCTATAAAGAATCTTATTTATCTTACATACAAAGTCTTTTTTGCTTTGACTTTGAACCCTTTTGGTTGCTCCATATAAATCTCCTCATCCAGGGCACCATGTAAAAAAGTAATCCTCACATCAAGTTACTCGATTCTAAGGTCCAAACTAGCAATTAAGCCCAATACAGTGTTTCTCCATGTCATTCTGACTACTGGTGAGAAAATCTCATCGAAGTCAATAACCTTCTTTTGATTTTATCCCTTCACCACCAATCTTGCCTTAAGCTTCACTAGCCTATCACTAGTTTGTCATCGTCTTTTTTGATCTTAAATACCCATTAATTCTTCCAAGCTTTATAAATATTGGAAAACTTCATTAATTCATAGGTCTCATTCTTCTTTAATGAGTCCATCTCTTCTTATATTGCGTCAAGTTAAAAGTCTTTATCTTCAAGTGACTGTACTTCTTGGAAGTTTTTTAGTTCCCTCCTTAGAGTGACTAGGAAATATTTAAAGCTAGGGTATCTTATCAAAGGTCTCTTCATTTTAGATGACCTTTGAAGTTAGACATCTTCTAATGTTTGAGTAGTTTTCTCCCCTTGCTCATGATGTTCATAGACCTCTTCTACATCATCCACAAGATATATCTCATATGATTCATCACTATTAGATTACCCCTGATTATTAACATCTTGTGCTAGCTCATGTTTGCATTTTTCACTCATAGGTTGATCATTAAAAGCAGGAATATAGGTAGAATCTATAATACCAAATGACAACACATATCATGCTAGTAGAAGATTACATCCCTACTTCTAACAACCTTCTACTTTTTTGGGGTTATAGAGGTTATAGTTAAACTCTTTATCACCATATCCAATAAACACAGAAGGAGTATTCTTTAAATTCACTTTTGGTCCCTGTCCTTTCGACATATGCTTAAAAGCCTTGCATCCAAACACCTTTAGATGCATATAAGTTAGATCTTTCCCTTTCCATAATCTCTTGGAAATGTCAAGATCTTAAAAGACAAGAGGAGTTCTATTGATTATGTATATAGTGATTTTAACCACCTCACCCTAAAAGGACTTCGATAATTTTGACATTCAGAGGATACACTAAACCTTCTCCATAATAGTTATATTCATCCTCTTGGTAACACCATTGTGATGAGGGGTCTAGGTTTCATCTTCTCATACCTTATGCCAAGTTTTACACGATACCATTTAAACTCACCGGAGGTATACTCGCCTCTATTTTTTGGTCTAGATATATTTCAACTTTCTCTTCATCTCCTTTTCCACCATGACATGAAATCTATAAAAGATTTGTAGCACATAGTGTTTTTTTAACACAAAGACCCAAGTCTTTCGTGAAGTATCATCAATAAACATAAAAAAGTACTTGTTGCCTCCTAAGGATCCATCTTTATAGGACAACCTATATTGGAGTTCACTAGCTCTAACTTTGTCTTGCTCCTTGTGGACTTTTTATGAAATGAGACTTGATGTTACTTTCTAGCCACATAATGATCACATGGGTTAAAAAACCATGGTCTTGGTAGGAATAAGTTCTTTTCAGCTAGTAACTTGATCCTTTTCTTACTAGCATGTCCCAATCTCCAGTGCCATAAATCCTGTGAAGTGTTTTCTTGAATTATAGATAATTCTCTAGTATATACCTACAAGTGTGTCTTATACAAGGTGCAACATAATTCATTACGAGCAATCATTAATTCTCCTTTAGACAGCTTCTACTTGTCACTACCAAATATGTGCCAGTATCCCTCTTGGTTAAGCACATTTGCACACATCAAATTGAGATGCAAGTATGAAATATGTCTTACACCTTTAAAGGTCAACGTGCACCAAATATTAGTTTGAAGTTAGATGTCTCCTATATCGATGATGCTAACGAAGCTCTAATTGCCAATCTTCACACTTCCAAAATCACTACTCCTATAGTTGGTCAAATACTTATTCCTTAGAACAAAATGATAAGGTGCCCTTGTATCAATAAGTCACTCTGAATTTGAGTGACTAAAGTGGAGACACTCACTACTTATAGAAATCTACAACACTTCATCATCTGTGTTTAATGTCATTGTTGTAGTGTTGTTGTCATCTCCGTCCTTCTGGTTGTCTTGCTTCTTTCTATCTCTCTTCCTCTTATAGTATAACTTTTTTATATGACCTGGTTTGGTACAATAGTGATATGTTCTGCTCTCCTTTCCATCTTTCAGTTTTGATTTGTTATTTGAGTTGCCTTTGCGACCTTTTCTCTTGCTTCATCCTCTGTTTTCTTCCATAAGAGCCAATACTTTGTCAATACCAATCTCTTTCCTCTTAATCTCGTCATGGAATTTGTTGTCTTTGATCACATCTAAAGAAAGCACATCATTTGGAGCGGAGTTGCTAATAATTAGAACCAAAGTTTTCCAACTATCTAACAAAAAACTCAATAAAAATAAATCTTGTAATTCATCATCGAGGATAATCTTCTTCATAGTCAACTTGCGACACCCTAATACCCCCTAGGAGGTATAAAGATGCACCCAGAATAGACCTAAACAATTTAACAACTTCTAGAGATAAGGCAAACATATATCACATCTCATATTTCATCCTGGTTTACACGTCACAAATTACATATATAACATCCATATATAAAAAATTCTCATAATAAGTTATGGTTGGTATAGGACATTCATATATACGACAAAATTCTTTCTTAATATTTATAAATACAACACATTGTTTAGATATAAGATCTTAAAAGGATACACGTCCTTCTTTAGACATTGCGATTGTCCCAACCTTAACCCTATTTATCATGACCTACATGAAGGAAAAACAACAGTATTAAGAATATAGCTTAGTAAGGAATAATGATGCAAGATAGCAACTACTCACAGCAGTTGCCTAACAATCACATGTAAATAATTCATGACAATTGAGTGATGGAAAAATATTATAAAATAAAAGTCATGAAGCATCACATAACAGTATTTGAACATGATATTTAAAGATTATTCCAAATATAATTTTGCATCAAAACAGAACAAATATCAAAACATATACAGAATTTCCTGCTAATTTCTTCAGACGTGGGTAACAAGAACATAACAGAAGATACCTATGATTGGTATCTACAAAAAAGGCAATAGCTTTTGAAACAAAAGAGAGTTAAATATCTAAAACAAAGGACACCGTAATGTCTCAGAATAGAAGCAGCTAATGATCCTTCTAGGCATGCCTATTTACCCACAACTAAGAAAACTAATTGTCAAAACACCATAATTACATTTCAGAGTCACATTACAGAGCAACAATTTATAAGTTACAAATTCATTCTGTTGGACCCCAAACTTTTCTTGGAAGTTAAAATTATTAAATGAGAATTTTTTGGCATTTAGTTATGAGTAAAAATTAGAATTTTGAATTAGAAATTTATGGAGTTTATGAATATTTTTATTATTATTACATATGGTTGCATGGATTAAATGGAAGTGTTAGAATTAGGTTATAGAGTTAGAAGGTATTAAAGTAAATATGGAATGGTAAGTTTGGAAGATTAGAGTTGTCTTGAATTAATAAGAGAAGAAGTAAATGAAGGGTGCATTCGTGAGAGACATGTAGAGGTAAGAAAGAAAGAAAAAAAGAACCTAAAAGAAACTAGAGAAAGAGGAGGAGAGTCATATAAGGGAGAGACGTGTTTGAGAGGTTAGGGAAAGAGAGAGAGAGAGAGTGGTGCAAAATAAGAAAGAAAGAGAGAAGAAAAATGTAGAAAGAAGTAGAAGAAGAGAAGCAAAAACGGAACTAGAAAAGAAGAAGAAGGAAAGAAAGATAAAGGAGCTAAGAAGTGAAAGAAGAAGGTTCAGCTGAGTTATAGGTAACCCTTTATCTATTTTCTTGTTTTGATAGAAGAAGAAAGTAGAGAAACTAGGTTTTTATGTGCTGAAAATGAAGAGACGAGAAAGAAGAGGAACAAGAGATTTATGTTCTTAGATTTTCATGAACTTTTAACTAGATCTTAGTTCTTTTAGCTTAGATAAACTAAGAGTATATTAAGTTTAAGCTCATTTTTGGATAATATACCTTTATGGAAGTTCTATTCGTGTATATTGTTTGAATGAAAAATATGTTTGTTTGAAAGGAACAAAGAACTTCGAAGGCGAGAGCAAGAGGAAGAACAAACTTAAGTTTGAAGTTACAAGTAAATAAATGGGTAATATGTTTATATTCATTGTGTTGATGAGTTGAATTATTTGCTAGTATGTGTACTTAAATGCTTGCTTTTATTCATTGTGAATGTGGGAAAAATAATATGTGATTGAAATCATGTTTGCTTTGAAAGACTCTACTGCTTTTGGTATTAATAAGAAGAAGAAAAACACAAATTTCATGAAAATATGATTATGATACGAAATATGGCATCAAAAATTTGCTTGTGTGGGTAATGGAGATACCATTTCGTTCATCATGTGCACGTTGACCTAAATCCTTCTCCTGGCTGCTCGCTTGTGGCATATGAGCTCCAAAAAATGGACTCATTTCGTTCATAGTGTAAACTTCGATTTTGCCATTATGTTTTATGGGATTCTCTCAAGCCATATTGTTGTGTACTTTATTGTGATTTGCTGAGCATGATTTATAATTGAATGCTTTGTTTGATGATTGTAAAATATATGATTTGGAATATGTGACTGTAATTTAAATTAAGTGTTATGTGGACTAGATTGGTGTATATAAATATGCTTGGTTATGTGTATGTGTGGCTCATCACCGATGGCTATAAACGTCTTAGCCACTGAGCTTTGCAGCTCACCTCATCATTTTTCACTTCTCAAGTGTAGGAATCAGTAGATCAATAGTGAACTTGTAAAAAATTCGGCAAATCTATAAGAAGCTCATCTTTTGTAACTAAGTTAGTTTAAATACCTTAGGTACCTTTGAAATTATGCTACTATTTGACTCTTAATATATAACTGACGTTATGTATAAATGCTGCGTTGATTGAGAAATGAAACTCTATTTTGTTTAAGAAATGACGGTAAGAATCGCAGAGTTTCTCTGTTGAATATGTGCAGAAATTTCTTCTCTGTTAAATGTCAATTATGGTTGGGAATAAACTTGTTAGTTATGTGATGGATTTTGGATGGGTTTTCTTTAAGTAAATTATTTTAATTAGAGTTTTGTATGTATGGTTTATGTTGTTGGCTTCAGGTCTTGTGATATTGTGTAAGTTGTATATTGGTAGTAGAGGGAAAAAGGGGATGAAAATATGTTCTAAATCTTTAATGAACAAACTGTAATGATCTAGGCATAACTAGACAAAATTGTCTGCATGAAAGTTGTAACTCTTTCTCTTAGCTTTCTAACAACATAAAGTTTATAATTTTTAGACTTCGAGATTGAAAGTTATGATAATTTGAAATTGATGTGCACGATCGTGACAATCCCTTTATTTTGGGAAGGTCACAATCGTGCACATGCATTATCGTGATGAACCGCTACCTTAGCCATGCATTTTCTAATGCACGACCGTGCATTGTTAGGGCAAACCTTGCACTTCTCTTTTTTTGTTTGTTTGTTTGTTTATTTGTTTTTATTCCCACCAAGAATTTAGTTCTTTTTATCTTGTTATTAATTATATATATATATATACTTTTATTTTAAAAAGTTTCCCAATTTTTTTACCTTGTCGCTGAAAAATAAGAACTGAAACCCGGGGCCAACATCTTTGGTATCAAAACCCAAGGTTTTTAAGGATTTCTAGGCTTAGAATATGTTATACTATGAAATATATGATGTGTGATAAAGTGTTTGTATTGCTAAATTACTTGTTTGCACTGTCGAGTTTATTGAATGCATTAAGTGATATGCATATTATGCATACATGTAGGAAATAAGATTAAAATGAAAAGTAAGCTAAATGATAAAGTTTTATTAAAGGAGTAAAATATCACCTCGTGGAAGAACACAAGGAGTTTTGGAAGGATCTGCTGCTCCTGATTCTCCACCAAGAGAGGAGGGAACTGATGAGTCCAGAGTCCCAGTAATTGCTGAGCCGATAGTAGGGCAAGATAGTGAGCTTGTTCACTCATAAATGCATGAGTCAACTCTTCCTCTAGAGTAAATCCCTAATCCTTTTGATCTCAGAATGTTCTAAGCCTTTGCTCAGGCTTTTGTACAGGCTATGGGCCAGATGCTATCCACTTCTACTCCAGCCCATCTAAGAAAGGGAGACAATTTGAGAAGCTAAGGAAGTATAACGCAGTGGATTTTTATGAAACAACCGATCCGGAAGCAGCTGAAACATAGTTGAGGAAGACGGAAAGAATAAGGGAACAAATGGATTGTGAGGATGAGAAAAAGATTGTGTATGCTGCAAGCTTGCTTCAAGGAGATGCCCTGCATTAGTGGGAAAGTATACCAGGGAGTCAGTTAAAGCCGTCAGTGTTAACATAGAATGATTTCCAAACTGCCTATAAGAAGAAATATTTATCTGAGGTGTATATTCAGCAGAAACAGAGGGAGTTTTTAAGCCTCACCTAGAGGGAGATGAAGGTGAGTGAATATGAGCGCAGATTTACACAATTATCCAGATATGCAGCTGAGATGATGATGAGCGAAGCAGCTAAGTGCTGAAGATTTGAAGCGAGATTGCATTTAGCTATAAAAGAGAAAGTGGTGGCGTAAAATTTTTGTGACTTCTAATAGCTAGTAGGGACTACTTTAAGGGTTGAAAATATGGAAAACATAAAGAGTGCAGTGAACAGAAAGAGGAAGGGAAGAGAATAGCTTAGCAGGAGAAGTAATCCACTTATGCTAAGAAGGAGTGCCAAGACTTTCCCTACATCATCTGAGGTTAGGAGCAGTGGTTCAAGTAGGCCTAAACTGACGAGATCTATTTCTCTTCAAGTCTCGACTGTAGGAGGCAGTTGAAGAGGAGAGGGGAATAATCCATCCTTTCCAAAATTTGATCATTGTGGCAAATTCCATAGAGGGGAGTGTTATCGACTGACTAGAGCTTGGTTTAATTGTGGAGAAAAAGGGCACATGGCTAGAGAGTGTCCGCAGTATGCTTGATAGGAGGGAACTCAGATGTAAGCTTCAAAGAAGGCTGAGACCGTAAAAGTTAAGTCTGCAACTAAAGTGGGCAGTTTTAGTGGAGCCAAGAAAGTAAATCCTCCAGGAAGACCGAAAGGGCAAGCACCAGCTAGAGTATTTGTAATGATGAGAGAGGAAGTAGAAGTAGCTCCGGAGGTTATGACTGGTATGGTTAAATTGTTTAATGATGATATTATTGTTTTAATTAATTTGGGGTCTACCTACTCATTTATTTCGTCAAGTATGATTATGCATGATAGAAATCTACATCCATTAGATAATCCTTTGATATTAGTACTCCAATCGGCCCGTTTATCATTATTAGTCAAGTTTATAGAGATTGTGAAATGTACATTAGTGGAGCAACATTAGTGGTGGATTTAATGCCATTGAAGATGAAGGGATTAGATGTGATATTGGGCATGGATACCTTATAAAAATATAATGCCAATTTGAACTGCAAATAGAAGATAGTAGATTTTGAATTGGACAAACGGAAAAAGGTGGTGTTTGTGGGAGATAGGAAGGTAAGCCCACCTAGAATTATTTCAGCACTAACAGCAGAGAAAATGATGAAGAAAGGATATGAAGCATTCTTGGCATATGTAGTAGATAAGAAGGTAGGTGGAGGAAAATTTGAAGATATTCCCGTGGTCATGAAATTTTCAGATGTCTTTCCGAATGAATTACCAGAACTACCACCACTTAAAGAGATCGAGTTCACTATAGAGCTTCTTCCAGGCACTACACTAATATCAATCCCACCTTATTGAATGACTCCGGCAGAATTGAAGGAGCTTAAAGAGTAGTTAGGAGAGCTTTTGAAGAAAGGTTTTATTAGGCCTAGCTCTTCGCCTTGGGGAGCTCTGGTTCTTTTTGTGAAAAAAAAGATGGGTCCTTGAGGATGTGTGTGGACTACAGGAAGCTTAATCATGTCACCATAAAAAATAGATATCCTTTCCCATGTATAGATGATTTATTTGATCAACTACAAGGAGCAAAAGTCTTTTCTAAGATAGACTTGAGATCAGGTTATCATCAATTGAGAATAAAGGAGTCTGATGTGTCAAAGATTGCTTTCAGAACATGATATGGGCATTTTGAGTTCTTAGTTATACCCTTTGGATTAACTAATGCCCCTGCAACCTTCATGGACCTAATGAATAGAGTCTTCAAGCTTTTCCTAGACCAATTTATCATAATCTTTGTTGATGATATATTGGTTTATTCTAAGAGCGATAAGGAACATGAAGAGCATTTAAGGATTGCCTTAGAGACATTGAGGAAAAAAGAGATGTATGTCAAATTCGATAAATGTGAATTTTGGCTAAGGGAAGTGGCATTCTTGGACATGTAATTTCAAAAAAAGGAGTACATGTGGATTCAAGAAAAGTATATTGGTTTATTCTAAGAGCGATAAGGAACATGAAGAGCATTTAAGGATTGCCTTAGAGACATTAAGGAAAAAAGAGATGTATGTCAAATTCGATAAATGTGAATTTTGGCTAAGGGAAGTAGCATTTCTTGGATATGTAATTTCGAAAAAAGGAGTACATGTGGATCCAAGGAAAGTAGAAGCTGTGGTTAAATGGGAAGCATCCAAGAATGTGGCAGAAGCTAGGAGTTTCTTGGGATTAGTTGGTTAGTACAAAAGATTTGTAGAAGGTTTTTCCATTATAGCAGCTCCGCTCACCAAATTGACAAGGAAAAGTCAGAAGTTTGTATGGATAGAAGAATGTCATAGGAGCTTCGAGGAATTGAAGAATAGGCTTATAACTGCACCAATTCTGACCTTGCCTTCATGTAACAGCCCAGACCACCCGCTTGCAGATATTGTCCGCTTTGAGCCTCGGCCTCTCGGGCCTCGCGCTCTCA
>JAOTAY010020652.1:0-12064 GCA_025629805.1 Erythroxylum baracoense | reverse complement strand
GTCCTTATGCAAAATTTCATTATTTAGCCATCTCAACATATTAATGGAGTTATATCATTATCCTTAGAATAAAAAATACTTAGGTGCTAATTTTTTGTAATTTTTTTGTCAAGTAATCATCTACATGAATTGGGTTAGGTATTTTAGTTCTCGTCAATGCTTAAATTAACAAAATACTAACAAAACTAAAGTTTTAAATTGAACTGTTAAGATTACAACAAATTGATCGTTTAATTTAGAATATTTTAAAAAATTATGTAAGCTACAATTTGTTATCCTTTTTTCTTATATTTAAAAGTTAAGGTTTATTGGTCATATATTAATGAAGGTATATCTTTATCGTCTTATTTATAACTTCATTAAATTTTATCGAATTGATACTTTCATGTTGAGATTTCTAAATAACTATACGTAGACTTTCCAACCCTTTTTTTCATGAGAGTACCCTAAGAACACACACTTCTTATTTCGAGCTTCAAATTTGTTTTTTGTCCCTAGACTTGTAATGTGCATAGCATAGACACCCGAAAATCAGTACATGATCATAAGATAGGGGTTTACCAAACAACATCTCATAGGGACTTTTTCCATTATTAAGCATAGTTAGAGTTCTATTAATCAAATATCCTCCCGTTAAAGCACACTCCCCCCTAGAACTCAATAGGTAGATTAGCATGAAAGCGTAAGGCACATGCAATTTCAAGAATGTGACAGTGTTTTATTTTAACTCAACCATTTTGTTGAGGGGTGTCAAAGCAGGAATTTTGGATCAAAATTCCATTAAAGTATGATTTCAAGGGTTTAAACCCAGTCTCATTGTCATTACACATAATTTTGACAAATTTATGGAACTGGGTGTGGGCCATGGCACAAAATTATTTGAAAATAGCGGTCAGTTCACTCTTTTTGCCCATCAAATAAATCCACACAACACGTGAAAAATCATCAACTATCGTCAAAAAATAATAAGCTCCACAGGAAGAGGCAACACGGTAAGCACCTCAAACATCACAATATACCAATTCAAAAGATTCCAAAGCATGACTATTGCTAATACCAAAAAATATCCTTCTTTAACAATCCTTCTTCAACAAAGATCCTCCATCATAAATCAGACAGAGTCATCCTATTGAGAATGTGATCAATGAGATTAGTGATGGAAGGAAAACAAGAGAATGAAAAATAATAGATTACCTGAAACTTGCAACGCTTTTATGTTATACTTCTATATTTGAACTAAAGAATGTGAAAGAAGCATTGCAAGATTTAGTTTTAACTATAATTTAAATTCTTTTTCACTTTTCAAAAAAAAGAAGCATTGTAAGATGAATTCTGTGTTGCTACAATGCAAGAAGAGTTGACACAGTTTGCTTGAAATGATGTATGGGAATTGGTGCTAAGGCCATTGAATGTGAATGTGATTGAAACCAAATGGGTGTTTCATAACAAAACTGATGACAGAGGTAATGTGACGAGAAATAAGGCCAGGTTAGTTACTCAAGGATACTCTCAAATTAGAGGCATTGATTTAAAGAAACTTTTGACCTAGTAGCAACACATTAGTCAATTAGAATTTTTTTTGCCATAGTATGTGTGAAAAGATTCAAACTTTATCAAATGGATGTGAAGAATGCATACAAAAAGAAGTATCTATTAAATAGAGAAAGGGTTTCATTGATTTGGTACATGTTGATCACGTATTCAAGCTCAAAAAGGCTCTTTACGGTCTTAAGCAATTTCCAAGGACTTGGTATGAGAGACTCACTTAATATATACTCAATCAAGGATATTAACGAAGTAGCATAGGCAAAACCTTATTTTTTTTAAAATGCATATCTAATTTGATGATTGCACAAATATATATTGATGATATAGTATTTGGCTTCACTCATCTGAAGATGATGGATGGTTTTGTAAAGATGATGGCAAACGAGTTTGAGATCAGTAAGGTGGAAGAATTAAATTTTTTCTTGGGAGTACAAATTAAGTAAATGTAAGACGGTAGCTTTGTGTTGCAAACCAAATATGCAAAGAGTTTGGTGAAGAAATTTAGGCTTGAGAATGCACGTCATGCTAGAACACCAATGAGTGTCTCACCAAAATTGAATAAAGATGATCATGGAAAAGGTGCTGATGTGAGTCTAAATAGAAGCATCATTGAGAGTTTGCTTTATCTAACAGTGAGTTGAACGGATATTCGTTATACTGTGGGAGTGTGTGCTTACTATCAATCTAACTCCAAAGAGTCTCACTTGACGGTAATAAAGCAAATCATTAGATACGTAAGTGGTACTTTAAAATTTGGATTATGGTACTTATGTGATTCTACTTTTTATTTCGCTAGTTATAGTGATGTAGATTGGGCCAAAATTTTAAATGACAGAAAAAGCACATCTAGGGGTTGTTTCTTTCTTGGAAATAATATGATTTCATGGTACAGTAAGAAATAAAATTCCATCTCATTGTCCACAACAAAAGCAGAATATATTGCAGCCGGTAGTTGTTGTTCTCAACTTTTGTGGATGAAGCAAATGTTGGAAGACTATGCAGTTGCTCAATATGTTTTGATTGTTATGTGTGATAATAAAAGCGCATAGACATCTCTAGAAGCGGGGATTCGCATTAAAGAACCAAACATATTAATTTGAAGTATCATTTCTTTCGAGAGTTAGTGGAGACTAAAGTTCCAATTCTTTCCTATGTAACAACTAAGAAGCAATAGACCGATATTTTTATGAAACCTCTTGGCTCCATTAGGTTGAATCTCTTTGTGGGCTCGAGGACGATATGCTTTGCGAATTTGAAGTATATTGATGTAGTTTATTATTCTAAAAAAAATCAAACACATCCTCCCACCTCCTTTATTTTTGAAAATTTGCTTCCCTCCAAACACCTTTTTCCCCTTTTCTTCATTTTTGTACCCACTTTCTTGGCTCTCTCTCCATCGCACACCACTGCTACCTCTCATCGTCCCATCTCACCACCATCTCTATAGGCATCTTTCTTCTCCCAAAGCGTCGATAGTAAAGCCTAAATGCCTAATGTCTTCTCATCTTTTAGAGCAATCGTCAGCAGCTTCTCCTTCAAGAGCTCGTCCTCAACCACCACCCATAGTTGAGCCACCTCGTCGCTTAAGCCATCTGTGACAAAATCCACCTCAAGCGTCGCTGACAACCAGTACTTGGTCATCTTAGTGGTAGCTATTGTGCTTCCTGATCCTCTTTCCATTTTAGTGTTGCAATCTGATGAAATTGATGTTTAATGGGTTTTATTTCATCTTATTGCAAAATCATCTGTTGATGATTCTTCATATGCTTCAAAGGATGCCAATGCTACACCTACTAAACCACCACCTTTGGCTATCTCTAACTCGCTAGTTACTCATTTAACTTCTAAAAGCCATATACAAAAATGGCTCAAAAGTTAGTTCAGATGCGTTACCATCAGTATCTTACTTGCTTTTTAGTGGAGCAAGCCTTGTTCACTAAATTCTATTCATCGACAACTCAACAAAAATAGGATGCACTTACCTCAACTAGGTTTGTCCTTAATCATCCCATTAATCTTGCTGATTATAAAAAATTTAATTTGGATACTTTGTTGAATAAGCGACATTTGTTAAATGTTACACTTCTGCCACAACATTTTGATGCTAAATTAATATGAAAGTTTTACTACAATTTGGATAAAGGAGTGTTGGATGAGACTGCTCTGTGTTTTCATATGGTATATATGTGGAGGAGATTGTTTAAATTTGATCTTGATTCACTAAATGAATTTTTGGGGTTTGTCAATGTAATTGGGGATCAATCATATGTGGATGACTTCGATATGAGTAATGATATATTGGCTAGTGTTTTGACTGGTAAAAAATTGTCATCTTGACCATCTATTGTTGCCTTCTGCACCTCTAATCTATCATAAAAGTATTTTGTTATTCATAACCTTCTGTTAGTTCATTGGTTGCCAAGTACCCATATAGTGACTGTGTATCCTACTTAGGCCAAGTTTGTGTATTGAAGTTATGCTTACAACTGTTAGTAAACAACAATCATTATTAGGTTTTCCTTATTGGATTACTCAATTTTTGCATGTATATGGTGTCTCTCGTGTTGATTATGCTGTACTTAAGCCTGTGTCCTTTATGAATATCTCTCCTCGGATCCTAAATGTCAACAAGCAAGCTCGGGTGATCGATTTGCCATACTCCTCATTTTGGTCATCCTTACAGTCTGCTGCATCAAATGTAAATACACATGTTGCCTTATTTACTGAAATCGATCAGATTGAGGGTATTTTTCAAGTGGGTATTACTGAATTTCAATAATTTAAACAAAAAGTTCTTCATTTTGCTCCGTCCAGTGGTTCTTAGCCTATTTTGGCATTACTTTGGCCCAACGGGTATATAAGAACTTGTTTATCACTGTTATTGCCTTGTTGATGACAGTTACGATTGACATTTAATTTAACATTATTTGGATTTCTATTATTATGATTGTTGAATTTAGGGGGAGTTTTCATTTCTCTTGTTCAGGGGGAGATTTTGATGTGACAAATAATGCCGAAAAGAGGTAGATTGTTAAGAAATTTTATTTTGGGCATTATTTGTATTTTGATATATTTGTTAAAGTTTTTGTGATAAGAAGATAACTTAGTATAGGATTGCACTATCTTGGATATTTCTAGAAGTTAAGATAGTATGGAAGGCAGGAATCCTATCCTAAAGAAGATGGGAATTGTTGGAGATAAACATGTAGGAGATTTATCGAAGATTAATTGATTTTTGGCAACTGCATTTTTTCAAATTTATGTGGAAAAATAAGCAGCCCATCTATCAATTTTTGTAGTTATGTTTCTTTTTGCTTTCATGAACAATTACATGATCTATCTATTGATTCTTTGCTGCTACTATGTGTGGAGTTCTCAGTGATCAACTTAAAAGAGTCACAACATATTTTTGTTGGATGACTCCCCAAGCTTATATTTTAACGCGGCTGCACACATAAGAGAGTGTTCTATGACTCAAAGTGTTTTTTTTGGTTTCTTGTAATTCTTGATTTAATCACTTGAGATATTATTTTCTTTGTTTTATTCATTGTTTCAAAATCCTTTGTTACATGAGGTGGTCATGCTATTAGGTGTGAGATAACTTTCAAGGATGTGAGTATGAGTTGTAACGCCCCAAAAATCTCAATTTCATAAATAGAACTTTTTGGGTTGTTAGTAGTATATCCCAAGGTGAATACTGACACTCGGGACTCAAACTGCATTTTACTTTATTTGACATCAGATAATATTGTTCAAAGAAAACTCGAGGATCAAATTAGAGCTCCAAACAAGTTCTATCAATTTTTGCAGCTACATTTCTTTGTGCTTTCGTGAACAATTATATTATCTATCTATTGATTCTTTGTTGCTGCTATGTGTGGAGTTCTCGGTGATCAACTTAAAAGGTTCACAACATATTTTTGTTGGATGACTTCCTAAGATTATGTTTTAACGCGGCTACACACATAAGAGAGTGTTCAATGACTCAAAGTGTTTTTTTGTTTCTTTTAATTCTTGATTTAATCACTTGAGTTTTTTTTCATTCATTGTTTCAAGATCCTTTGTTACATAAGGTAGTCATGTTATTAGGTGTGAGTATGAGTTGTAACACCCCAAAAATCTCAATTTCATGAATAGTACTTTTTGGGTCGTTAATAGTATATCCCAAGGTGAATAGTGACACCCGGGACTCAAACTGCATTTTACTTTATTTAGCATCGGATAATATTGTTCAAAGAAAACTCGAGGATCAAATTAGAGCTCCAAACAAGTTCGTTTTGAGGGTTTGACCAAGAGTTGACCAATGGTCAAAGTTTGACACAAGAAATGGTGAAAGTCAAACCCAAAACTATTAATGAAAATAAATGATATTAATTAAGGTCTTTAAGTCAAGTTGATATTTTCTTATTTGTATTTTTATTGAGAAAAAAAAAGAATGGATTAAAAGATAAAGCTAATTTTGGATCTAAAAAAAGAATTTGAAAACTTTTAATGAGGGACTGCATGGCATTTTTGTCAACTACCCATTCTCTTCTTCTCCAAAACCTTGTCAAGAATATCTCCCTTCTTTCTTCTCCATTTTTCTTTCATTTCTTTCTTTTTCAGGCCAATTTTCTTTAGTTTTAAACCCCAAATCACCTATTAAACACTAAATCATTAACCTAGGGTCCCTAAACTCACCATATCAACAAAAAAATTAGAAAAAGATGAAAAAAGGTATATGGGTGTTCTTGATGAATAGTATCCAAAAAATTATAAGGTAAGTTAAGGGAGTTTTGATTGTTTTTAGTATATGATTTTGGTATAGTTGCATGCATTAATGAATAAAATGCATGAAATTGAATTTGTTATGCAATATTATGAAGATAAAGAAGATGAATTGAAGGAGAGAGAGAAAGAGAAAGAGAAGGAACAAGGAATTGATGATGAAATTGAAGTTTATGGAAGTTTAATTTGAAGATTTGGACATCAATTTGGTATGTATTCTTGCAATTCTACTTTTTCCTCAAAATTGCGTATTAGGAAATTTAGGATTCTTGAGTAAAATTGGGAGTTTATGAAATTGTTGTTAAAAATATTTAATTGTATGTTAAATGAAGTAGTATATGTGATTAATCGAGATTTTGGATTTATATTTTGTATTTTTCCCAATTGACATACATTATGTTTAAATTGAGAAACTTGATATACATGTTATTTTTGACTAATTGGTGAGATGAATATGTCTTGAATGTCGTATGAATTAAATTGAAACCAATAATGAAAGAAAAAAATTACATTTACTTTGGGCAAATGTGGAATAGCTTGAATTGGTTATTATGAGCTTTTATTATGAAATTTCAATGGAATTTAATTAGATTTGCCCTTAGTAAAATAAATAGGAATTGGAGGAATGTGATAAGGTTGGCATGCCAATTAGGGAGTTAATAGTACTGCATCATGATATATGTTACCGGACTGTACAACTTCGAGAGCTCAGTTTCGGTGTAAGATATTTGATTTGAGTTATGAGCTGCATGGCTCTAAGAGCTTAATTCCAATATGAATGTATAAAAAATGGATCGTATGGTTCCGAGAACTCGATCTTGTATTTTTAAAATTTCGTTTATCTGGCTCGGTGATGCAATTTCAATGGATTTTGCTTTGGGGCAATTATAGAAAGTAGATAAATGCATGACTAATGATTAAAGAACTTCAGATGAAATTAGTAATTGAATGTACAATTTATTGATCGCTGTATAATTAGATATAAATTATTATAATAGATACATGCTTGTATTTCATAACTTGATTTTAAATGCCTATTTATGCTTAGAAATAAACGAAGATAAAAATATTATATATTATGAATGTTATGGTTGAATGAATTGAATTGAATGAGAAATGAAATTGCTTGAACACTACTATAGCTTAGTGTGTGGATTTTCTTTCCGCGTGTAGGTTTTGAAGAGAATTAGAAGAAAACTATAGTAGATCTACTACAAGACAAAAGTCACACAAAGGATCTCGAAAGATTTGGAGGTGGATGTACTACAAATTTTTATTTTGTTTTTGTCATGACATGTATGTGTAAAGAAGTGAAGGATCTTACAGGATTGTATTGCGAATTATATATGAATAAATGAAATTAATGTATGAAATATGGTTTAGATGTGTTGAAATGTATTGGAGGATGGGTAAATTATTTTTTTTACGGAGTTTGACATGGAGATGGATAGTTGAGTAACATGCATGAGAAGTGTATTGAAGTTTCTTGCAGGATGTTTTAAGTACATGTAAAAGAAACTCTATCAAACTTTTATAAAGTGACTAGTAATTGCTAGAATACAAAGGTTTTAAATAGAAAATATTGTAGTTCGAAGTATTAAGTATTTAAGAATATGGTAACACTCGATATGCTAATTCCATTATCGGGTATGAGGTGTTACATTTAGTGGTATCAAAGCCATTAGGTAGTTTTTGGGTCTATATTTAAGGAAATAAAGGAAAAGTGAATTGTGTACATGTCAAATGAAGGATTATATGAGAATATATTGTGACTCTAATGTAAATCCACCCTTTCTGTTTATTATAAATTGAAGAATGTAACCTGGCATTTTGGGAGCCGCTAAGGGAGAGGAGGAAAGTCATGCCTCAGCTAGTGATACAGATAGGGGCATGGCGGGGCAGCCAGCATAGACCGTACCACCACCTGCCGATCACATAGTTCCTAACCCGGTAGAGTTTTTCCAAACTATGGTGGATTATATGAAAAAATATATAGTTGCTGCTCCTCTTGTATAGTTATAACCACCTCTTCCACTACAGAAGCTTGCAATGGAGAAAGCCAAAAGGTTGGGAGCGGAGGATTTTTAGGGGGAGTCATCAATTACTACTCCAGATGCTAAGTTTTGGCTAATGAAGATAAGGAGAATTTTTTATCTTCTCTATTGCACACTAGAAGAGAGATTAGAATGTGCAGATGATCTTCTTCAAGGACCAACATATCAGTGGTGGGAGTCCATGAAAAGGCTTGTTCCACCACAGGATCTTACCTAGGAGTACTTTTATCCCAATTTGTAAATAAATATGTAGGGAAGCTTATAAGAATGAGATGAGGGATGCATTCCTTCATTTGAAATAGGGGGATAGGATAGTATCAGAATATGAGAACGAGTTTGATATATTGAGTATGTATGCAGAAAGATTAATTCCTAAAGGGGCAGATAAGTGTAAGAGATTTGAAGCAGGCCTCCGGTATGACATTAAGAAACTCTTTGTTGCAGTGCAGATTAGGAATTATAAAGAGATGGTGAAAGCAACCTTGAGGATTGAAAAGGTTAATATTGATGAACATAAATGGAGAAATAGGGGACAATAGAAGAGGAGTCAGGGACAATCTAGTTCATCCTTCTCAGCCAGTAAGAAACAAAAGGGTTCAAGGTCTCAAGCTTCAGCACAAACACAAACATCCTATCGCTAATTATTGCAGAGTCAGAGATTAATAGTTGGGACAGGACAACTAGCCCCATCTATAGCTAGTACAACAGGTGGGTCAGGATGTGGGGTAGTTATCCCATGTTATTATTGTGGGAAGAAACATGACGATAATGTTGGAAGGTGATGGGAGCATACTTACGATGTTGATCTATAGAGCATTTTCAGAGAGATTACCCTAGTAGATGGTATAAAACAGTTAGTCAAGCAAAGAGATCAGTTCCTACAACACCGAAGGACAGAGGTAGAAGCACGAGAGTTAGTTCTAGTACTAGTGGTCAGAGGGTCACATCAGAGATAATTGATGGACCCAATACTCGTACTCCAGCTCGTGCATATGTTATGAGGGCTTGTGATAATAAGGATTCCCTATATGTGATTATGGGTACTTTTACTATCTTTGACATTTCTGTTTATGCATTAATAGACCCAAAATCTACACATTCTTATATATGTATGCCATTGCCTAATAATATGGGATTACTTGTTGACACTCTTGAACATGATATTCTAGTTACAAATCCTTTAGGTCATAGTGTGGTCATAAATAGGGTTTACAAGAATTGTCCGTTAAGAATACAAGGTTATGAATTTCCTGGGGATTTAATTGAACCACTTTTCTGCAAATTTGATGTGATCCTTGGTATGGACTAGCTATCTAGACATCATGCAGTGGTAAATTGTCATCTTAAAAGAATTACTCTTAGAACAGTTGATATTGATGAGATCACAGTTACTGGAGAAAAATTAAATTTTCTCTTCAATGTTATATCAGTGACTGTAGCAAAAAGGCTTATTCGAAAGGGATGTGTAGCCTACTTAGCTTGTGTTCTTGAAACTAAAAAGGATGATCCTAAAATTCAAGAAATATTAATAGTATGTGACTTCCAGGATGTATTTCCTGAGGAGTTGCCAGGGTTACCATTAGAAAGAGAAGTTGAATTTTCTATTGATGTGATACCTGGTACAACACCAATATCCATTGTACCATATCGAATGACACCCACAGAACTTAAACAATTGAAAATCTAACTGCAAGAACTTCTTGAAAAGGGTTTTATACGCTCTAGTGTATCTCCCTGGGGTGCACCTATGTTATTTGTCAAGAAGAAAGATAGGTCTCTTAGGCTATATGTGGATTACAAAAAACTGAATAAAGTGGATGTGAAGAATAACTATCCACTTCCTATAATAGATGACCATTTTGATCAGCTTAAAGGTGCAGGTATTTTCTCTAAGATTGATCTAAAATCAGGATATTACCAGTTGAGAGTAAAGGAAGCAGATATCCAAAAGACAACTTTTAGAAGGAGATATGGGCATTATGAAATTTTAACGATGCCTTTTGAACTCACAAATGCTCCAGCAGCCTTTATGGATCTCATGAACTATATTTTTCGTCTTTACTTAGATCAATTTGTGGTAGTCTTCATTGATGAATCTTGGTTTATTCTAAGAACCAAGAAGAGCATAATGAGCATCTGAGAATTATTCTGTAGACTTTGAGGGATAAACAACTTTATGCCAAGTTCAGTAAATGTGAATTTTGACTTAATGAAGCTTCGTTTCTTGGTCATGTCATATCGTCAGATGGGATTAGAGTTGATTCTAAGAAGATAGAAGCCATTCTAGAATTGAAGCCACCAAGGAATGCTACAAAGATCAGAAGTTTCTTAAATTTGGCAAGATATTATAGAAGATTTGTTAAAGGATTCTCCATAATCGCAGTACCCTAAAGGCTACATTGAATGAAGCCCTATTCTTACACAACCTATACCTAGTAGACACTTCGTGATCTACTGTGATGCCTCATATAATGAGCTAGGATGTGTACTCATGCAAGAGGGAAAAGTAATTGTTTATGCTTTTAGACAACTTAATTCTCATAAAAGGAACCACTTGACCCATGATTTAGAGTTAGCTGCTATAACCTTTGTTTTAAAGATTTGTAGGCACTACTTATATGGAGAGAAATGTTATATTTACATATATCAAAAAAGTCTTAAATATTTGCCTATGTAGAAATAGTTGAACTTAAGGCAAAGAAAATGGATATAGTTAATTAAAGATTATGATTGCATCATTGACTATCATCCAGGCAAAGCAAATGTAGTAGTCGGTGCTCTTATCAAGAAATCATTATCAGCTTTAAGAGCAATGAATGCTAGGTTATCTGTAGCTAGTGATGAAGCCATTGTAGCTGAGTTGAGGCTTAAACCAAACTTGTTACAGCAAGTCAAGGAAGCACAGAAACAAGATGAAAAGATAGTTATCATTCTTAAACAAATTCAAGAGGCGAAAGATAGTGAATATGCAATCAAAGAGGATGGCTACTTATATTACAAAGATACAATCTGTGTCCCTAACGATGATGAGCTGAAAAAGAACATCCTAAAGGAAGCCTATCGTAGTTCATATGTTGTGCACCCAGGAAGTATTCAAATGTACCGAGATTAAAAGACACATTATTGGTGGTCAAATATAAAAAGAGACATTGTAGATTATATTACCATGTGTCTTACATGCCAACAAGTAAAAGCAAAACATCAAGTTCCATTGAGTTTACTTTAACCAATAACAATAACTGAATGGAAATGGAATCAAATCACAATGGATTTTGTGTCTGTGTGGCCTGAAACTAGGAAGAAGCATAATATCGTATGGGTGATTGTAGATAAATTGACTAAGTCAACTCACTTCTTACTTGTCAGAATTGACTACCAACTCTCAAAGTATAAAGAATTATACATCAGTGAAAAAGTGTGGTTGTGTGAGTACCATCTTCTATCATATCAGACTGGGATCTAAGATTCACCTCAATATTTTGGAAGAAATTACATGAGGCCTTGGGTACTAAGGTGAATTTTAGTATAGCTTTTCATCGTCAAACGAATGGACAATCAAAAAGAGTGATTCGGGTGCTAGAAGATGTTGGATGCATTTTCTCATTAGAATGAGTGACATTTTCCCTTAATTTCTGGATTAATTATTGGACTTTATACATATTTTTCCTGCTAAATTGTTTAGTTTACCAAAATTT